>JAYKKI010000025.1:22280000-22355000 GCA_039881145.1 Druceiella hillmani
TAAAAAAAATAACAATAAAAGATAATAAATAGTTCGTGGGTAGCCGAAGAAATTTTCCCTCTTGTTACTTAAAGTTCATTTAAAGAAAATTACCTTGTGTTGTCATAAAATTTATTACTTAACTTTTTTTTTCATTTTGCCAGTCATAATTATAAGTCAGGTAACGAACACACATTTCTATTTAAATTTATTGACCAGAATTAGAATTATGAAAATTATATTTCCCAATAATCGGGAAATAAAAAATAGACCTTGTTTGTTTCATGCCGTCTGTGCGATCGTTGTGCCGAGTCAATGGTTTTATTTTGCTGTATGAAATTTTAGTCTTTCAGGAGATAAATGTCTAAAATAGAAACGTCTGTGAAAAAGTGTCTGATTCTGGGTGTGGTTTTAAAAAACAATGTTTTTTATAATATCGTTACGGTTTTTTATTTTAATTATTTTAGGATGCAAACTAATGAAACATTCTTAAATTAAACACATCTAACAAAACAGAAAGGCACCTTTTGGGATGATGAAAATATCTTGTAACTTTTTTTCAGCATCTAAAAGCCCATCAACATTGAAAAGCTGCTCTTACTTGTTGATTTTTATTTTATATTTTACTTTTTTGTCCTATGTTCATCACAATACGTTGGAAAATAAGAGTCCAACAATTTTGTATATTCGAATCGCCCGTTAAGTTGTCTCATAGCGTGTTCGCAACTTGTCGCCCTTCTTCATTTTCGTGCTTAGACTCAGAAGCCTTTTTTAATTATCATGGTTCTTCACAATATGGTTGGAATAACTATATGCCTTTTTGTAAAAAAGGGAGTAAATGCCGGTTTATCCGTTAAATTTTACAAAGAATACGAGTATAATAATATGAAATAGTTTTAAGCTCATTCAACATTGTTGAAAGAAAGTTAAATTATTTATTATTATATGCCTGTGACAATATTGAATTATTATTTTGTTAATTGAAATCACTTTTCTTATACTGACTACAATGAAGAATCTAAAAAACAATTTTTCGTCAGCATTAATAAGTTCATATAATATTGTTACTAACAAAAGTAACTTCATTCGTGACCAATCTTTTCACAAATTTAAACCGATAAAATCGGAATATAGGATGCAGTAAAGTTACCAACAAAGCGTTTAGTTATTGTGTTGGTGGTCATTATTGATAATTACGACTCACAACCTTCCTATTTTTGAGTTACAAACCCTCTACAAGAAAACCTTCCCAGTAGTAATGGGAACGTCTAGTATTTTATAATAGTTTATTCTCATGTAATTTTGGAATAAAAAAAGTTAAATTTTCCGGAAAAGAAGTGATGTTAAATACTACGCAGTATCTTGCTACCTTTCGAAGAAAATATTGAGAGTACCACACTTTCTTTTATGCTAAAGGTAACCATAAAATTCTTAGATAGGGAAATTTCCATTTCGATGTTTTCAAAAGTTTTTGATATTTTTGAGTTTAACGTGTTTTTTTCTCGGCCTGGCTGTAAATTTCATAACTTAGCAGGTCTCACATTTCATAAAACATATGGAATTTCTTACTTGTAAAGAGGTGTCTCTCATTTTATTCATTTAAAAGCACCATTTTTATTCTTACATGTGTCCGATACTGAATTGATTATTGCTAGCTCCTTTTACGGTTAGGTAGTATTAGAAATAAATTTGCGGACGAATGGTCTTAAAATTGGTTTAAAACAGTCTTCAAAATAAAAAGAAAACACAGGTTTATAAGAAAACTTTCAAAATTATGTAGTTAATTTTTATATTAATATAAAATTTAACACCTACACAACACACAAGAAAATAAACTTTAGAGGGGGGGGGGGTCACCCGAAGTTTATTTTTATTGTTCTCAAAATAAAAGCAAGACAATTTTTTGCATTCACACCCAAATAGTATATCTCAGTTTTGAAATTAATTATAATCAATAATTTCTTTCAAACCAAATTTTTAAATAAAATGTTTCAATATTAAATATTAAAATATTAAAGTTACCTAGGATGTTTATTCATAACCCCTGAAATTAGATTTTTACAGTAATAATAAACAAATTTTACAGTAATAATAAACAAATTTGCTTAATATAGTAGTGTGAGGCCTGCCTTTTAACGCGACCCGCAAAAAATCTTTCTGTAGCCACTGCATATTAACCGGACAGTACACCGCAACCAGCCAGTTAAGTCTATTTAAGTCTTTGGCCAACGATATGCCGGAAGGATATCTTTAAAACTCACATCAGCCGCCCGCACTTCCTGTCCGATCGGGTGCTTGATTATTGAGGGAAACGAATGCGTGCGTGTTACTTTCTCTCTATTTTTCTATGCAATTTGCTTTCTTCACTTAGTAAAGAAGATCAGTTATACGAAAATTATACGAAAAAAGGTTTATTAGAATTTTTTTTATATTCATTCGCTTAGCTTTACATTTATATGTCACAAAAACCGCAGTATTTCATTTGTGAAACAATGTCGCATAGATATATTCATTTTTAACTTGTGCTTGATAAACCGTTTAGTATTCCTAGAGATATTTCTTTTCATAAATTACGTTAGAATATCTATACAAACATCTAGAGATTTTATACATTTCAACCTTTATCTGATAATAGATAATAATCACATTTCGTTGATAATCACACTTTTTTTTCGCTGTATTATACATAAAAAAATTTAAATCTCAAGATATAGTTAATTAGTTTATTAATTTCATTTTTGCGTTAATAAAATAGCTATATTTGTGTGAAATGAACTAAACATTTTCAAATTGTTAAATATTTTATAGCATGTGAAGGAAAAAAATGCGTTCTATTTTTTAAAACTCGCTGTGAAAAAATCGATAGTATTTATATTATCTTAAAATTGGAGAATAAGTTAGAGAAGTTTTAAAGAAATCTACATTGAAATATGTTGAAAATTTGCATTATTGACAAGACAACGAAAAAATTATAAAAGTGATTTTCATGATTCTGTTTTTCTCTGCGGCTATTTATGTACATGTATACCAATTTAAAAAATAGTTGATTATCTAAACATTTTTGTTTAACAAAATACTAGGTTTTATTTATATCGATGTATCGGAATTACAGCTTGAACTGAAATACAACCTACAACGCCTGAGGAAGTTACGCTGCGGACAAATAAAAAAAGGCTGCTGATTTTATGTAATTTATTAAAATTAGGTTTTAAGTTTTATTTATTAATCCCATTCACTTGTGACTTCCCTGGGGCAGACTATTGTTTATCTTTAATATAGATTAAATTGAAGAAAAGAACAATCGGACTTAAACAAGTGGAGTGCGCCGGGAATCTAATACCACCAGAGTGATCAATCAATAAATGAGGAAAAACATGATTTAACTTCTATAGAAGTTCCATAGAAGTTAAATCATGTTTTTTGTATTAATAATTTACACTCTAGTTGGTACCACATTTTCTGGAGAGCGTCTAGTAAGACATCCTCTTAAGTCTATCAATTTGCTTTTCAGAAACTACTAGTATCGAGCTCCATTTAAATTTAAGGATAGTTCAATGGGACAAATATTTTTTTTTTAATTCTACTCTAATTCTACTCCTGGATTCTCGTCTGCAGCAGGATTTTACAATGCACCGACAATATGTACTATAAATGTAAAATATTCCTAATATTTTAGTTTTTTTCACCCGTCGGCATTGTGTAGCCAAAATAGATCGAGTCTTCCACGTCTCTCCTCTACATCCCTTCGCAAAATTGTAACCTATTTGTAAAATCTTGTAACAATAAACTTTGCATCCCTGGATATTAAATGGATGCATATCTACTCTTCGTTATGCGCGATGAACAATAAAACATGATATATAAACACGTCACGCCGCTTTACGCACACTCAGTGTTTTCAACACCAATTAATATTTGTTCCCCTCTTTTAACACAATTTAAATGTATGGCATACTCCTAAAGCCCAACCCTCCCTGTTCTCCCGTCTAAATACGGTAAGTATAGTTTAATAAAGACACGATCGTCAGGAAGTAGCTGCACTGCTCCTCCTGCGTGTTGGTTGCCTTAGTCACAGTGGAACCTAGAAGTTTCCCGACCACTGCTCCGCGCAATACTATATTAATAACCCATTGTGGCGTACTCATGCGGCGAATAAATAACTCATTTGAGTTTTTGAGTCATCATATGTAAAATAGTCCCAGTTGGCACTATTTGAGACAACAAACCTAATTTTTATTTCTTGTATATTAATCCAAATTTAAAGCACAAAACACATATAGTAATAAAATTCGAAACCATGAGAACGCGTACATCGTAAAATAAACAAAAATTATGGAAATAACTTTTGGTAGTGAAAACACATAAGGAATTAGAAACAACAGAAAAACATAAGGAATTATTATTAATTAGTTGTTTTCCCTACTATTAGGGAAAACAACTGCACTGAACCAATGAACAATAGGAGAATTAGAGCAATTTTGTGCTCGCTTCAAATAAATATTACTCTCTCCAATACAAATAGGCTAAAACTTTCATAATAGCACGTTTTTGTGTAAAACAATTATTGACATTACCTAAGATCACGTTTTCGTTAATTATTATTATTGCTTTTTTTATATATTGTCATATCGAAATGGGTTTAAAACAAGTTGCTATTAAAAATACCAATAAATTTAGAATATATATTTACAGATTTGTTATCTCTTTCCCTAATATATTACTTTAACTATTAATTTCACTTGGACAAAATGACATATAAAAAATGGAATCATACGTTTTTTTAAATTTTCGATGATGTTGCAATAAATATATATTTCTTTTAGATGGCTTCATGCCGAATGTTTTTTTTTTAATTTCCAAATTATTAACCTTTGATCACAGTAGTTTTCAAAATAATCCGCGTGTCAGCTTTGTTACACTTTTTTTACATGGTGAATCTTAAAAGCCGAAGCTTTTTTTTACATTCCACATTTTATAAAGAATTGAAAAATTTTCAAATATTTTGTTTAGTTTTTGGTACAAAATAATAAGATATTTTATAGCCACGTGCGCTAAATTTTGTTGTTGTCCGTTGTTCTAATTTTCTTTATTTGCAATCAGATTTTTGACCGAGATCTTCTAATAATTTAAACTTTGACAATATTTCGTGAAAACCTATAAACGAGCGAACATCAACGGTAAATTATTTTTCAATATTGCCACTTAAATATTTATTAAGATAAGGCTGTAATCGCCACATAAAAGACTATTTTATGTCTTTTTTACGATTCAGCCTTGCAAAATATTTAAAACCGAGTCTGTATTTATATAGACTATTACAATGGCTAGTCTATCTAAAATAAAAATTTTATTAGGTCGTTACAAATTATTATGGATTATATTATGTTCTGCTAATACAATTTTAATTTAAAAATCGATAATAATCTTCTTTCTGCGACAAACTTCAAACTGATATACAGGTTTTATAACGAGTTTAATGACTCACTCATTTTATTAATTGATTATAAACAATCATATTCTACTAATTAAATAATGTCACATAGAGATAATTGGAAAGATAAATTTTACTCTTATCTTCAAGTTTATTTCCAAGCAAATCAGAGACAAGCATTTAACATTGTCATATTTGATGTCACTTCTAAAGTAATTAACAATTTTACAAATTTATTGGAATAATTTCTATTAGTTTTTTATAGACTATACAGCACAAGTTATAAGTTTTTGGAAATATTTTTATAAAACATCAATAGCCTAGGAAACGTGTTTTGAAAAAGAGATTGAGATTTGTACCAGGGAAATATCTAGCCACATTTTTATTTACAATAAGTTTTTCCATGTTCTTGTGTATCGCAAACTCATATAAAACAAAAAATTGAAATATTAGTCCACATTTATTTAAATTAACTAGCCACTTCTAGAAAAATATGAATTCGGTTTTAAGTTACTATTTTACTTAATCTGTGAACATTATTCATAATCTGTCTTATACACATGACTTTTCACATAAATCTAAAACTTGAGAAAAGATTTTGCAGAAAACAAATATTATAAGCAGATTTGAATGTAATATTTGAATGGATTAATAATACTTTCATTTCAATAAATTATTTGTGTATTTCCCACTCAAAACCAATCGTTGACTTTACATACATATATTCTTAGGTTCTGTAAAAATTTAAGCTTTTTTTATGGCGTAGAGTATTTGTCCCTTTAATTTCAATTAGTCTTTTTTATATAAGAAATATATTGACATCCGACACGTTATTTTAACAAAAAAATATATTATGGACATTTGATTTTACAACGTACATCAACTTTTTTATTAGAAGATACCACTGATAATTCAATCCTTCCAAATTGTCCATGAAATAGCTATGGAAGTGATCTGCACTGAAAGATAAAATGTATCTACAAAATTTTAGTCCACAAAAATAATCCCGTTTCGCAAATATTTAAATTAAATTCACTTAGTGTTGGTTAACATAACAGTCAAAGAAATACCAACTCCATAAAATCTTTGTAATGGTTTAGTATTGTGAATAGTAGGTTCTCAAATTCAGTGACGAAAAACAATGAAGGTAACACGAGAGGACAGAAGAAAAAGGGATATGCTGGTGTTGCAAACTTTTACTTTTCTCTTTCAATACGGAAGCCAATAAATGTTTATATCTCGGTAAGGCAGCCCCGTTTTGCTACCACGAATGGAGAAAGATCACTTACTGAGTCACAGTTACAGTTGTGTCGCTTTTACATCCACAAAGTGCAATTTCCTTTTTAATATTATAATATGAAAAACTTTTTGATTCCTTGCCAAAACGAGTAGAAAAGATTACAAAAGCCAAGGGAGGTCATTGATTCCCATTCCTATTGAAAAGTCTAATTTGTACTCTTACATTTTTTTATTCGTCTATACCTAATAAATGTTGTTTCAAATTATCACCTATTTCACGTTAATTTGCACAATACTGTAAGGACAGTACAGAAAAATAACACATATGATAACATTTAATAACATAACAATAAATTTTTCAATATATTTTTGATAGTAATTATAAAAATAAATACTACAGCAAATACTTTGGAAATTCTGTATTTATGGAAATTTGGTCTTTTCAACAATTTGGAGTTGAAATTTTAATTGCTAAGGATAGTGGTTTAAAAAATACTTGATAGGATCAACTAGGCAAACTGATGTGAGTACGATTTCCCCTTACAAAATGTGATGCCTCATTTTTATTTTAATATTTAGATCACCTCAGGTCATTGTTACAAAATTCTTACCGCTATTTGGAGAATTAAATGTAACATGGATATAGGTAATGAGACAATTCATTTTATTTCTCATTCTTTGTGATATTAATTTTGTTCAACAAGCTATGTTTTTATACTTCTAGAATGCACTTCATATTATTATTACAAGCATTGAAATCGATATCGTAATAAAATAATTTAGAAATATCTATTCTTACAGTTTTATTAGAAACATAATATACCAAAAAATTATATCCACAAATATGGAATTACAAATATATTTATGTCATTTGACGTTCCACACATCAGCCCATATCTGTTTGACTCTTCGTTACTAATGACAGATTACTACAATTTTTCCAAAATACTGCAAATATGGAGAATTATCGATACAATTTGAGTAAATGACGTAAGTCGAATCTAGGTTTTTTGGTATATAACGTCATTTTTTTAATATAGGTTAAAATACTGTAAAAAGCCCACAGTAGCATTTAATTAAGGTACCGAAAGATGTTTTTGAGTCTGGAAAAATAACTACCACTAAGATATATACAATATTAACAATACTTTCACGTGATACAAATTTAAACTCTTTTGTTTTATGAAATTAACCAAAATTCAACAAACAATCACCTTTATTAAGCAAAAATCTCGTTTATCACTTATTTGACTTTGAAATCGATAATACGAAAATTTACATTCTTTCAAATAATACTCTATATAATTTAACATATTCAAATAATCCAAATTGTATACTTCAAACATTTCTTGTTGAAAATATCCTGTTTGAAAATTTAATTCCCAAGCATTCTCATTTTTATCGCGCATATTATTGTGATACATAGACTTTTTGTATCACAATGAAACCGCCCCTGGTCTTATGGCTGCCTAAAAGCGAATGTAAATTTACAGACTGCCAAAAAGGAAAAGCGTAGAATTTGAGGCTGAACAATCTCATTGTTCGCTTTGAGAATTACGAAAATAAAAATGTAATCCAGCATACAATTTACAAATGGAATAGATTATCTTGAATTTCTTTTCCTTATCGCGTCTGTCTGTGGATGTCGCGAATGGTCAGTTGCGAGCGCCTTATTCATATTACGACCTTGCCCTTCTCGGCTACGCATTGCATCGAGGTCTCGCTTGTGGATTTTACTGGAGTTTAATGTGGTGTTTGCTCAATATAGCTATTTTACAATTGTTTCTTGCTTATATTTATTTTTCTAGTCTGAAGAAATTTAGGAACGAGGTGGAATAGATATAGAGTAGATATCTTGTTTCTTGTTATTTATTCTTTTGTATTAATTTAATTCCAATACTTTTTAACTTATTGACAGAACGTATAAATAATTTTCTTTTATTTTCGTTAAGAAATATTTGATATTAATTTTTTTCTTTATTAATGAAATCAGCAAAGTAATTTCAAAAAATATTTCAAGAATTTAACCTTTTGAAATATTTTAACATTTTAAAATTTTTTAAAGATTAGTATTCTTGTGTACAAAAAACTTTATCATGGGATGATAAAGTTTAAAAGAACCATACTATTGTCTGGTATGGTTAAACAAAATCTTTAAATGTGGTTAAACATTATATTTTCATGTACAAGTAAATAGTTATCATTTATTTTATGAATGAATCTCATAAAATGCGATTTAATCTTTGTGTTGTATGTTTACATTCTAGACTTATTTGCCACATTCGTATCATAATATAAAATTACTATCAATGCTTTATTAACATATTGTAATATAGAATAACATAAAAACATAAAATTTTAAAATTTCTGTCCCTTAGAATATAAAAACGGATTCTAAAAAAATAATTTTGTTTTTCATCTCTCTGTCCATCTATAAATTTGCCAGTAATGTAAAATACTAGTGATTACAACCTCATTTTTACAAAAAAAAACTGGGCTCAATGCAATGAAAAAATAAGGTCTTTCGAGTATCACGTACTTTGATACTGCCTGTCTCATTAAAACCTACAGGGCAATTTTCCGTTGGAGATTACCCTACAATTACAAATCATTAATTTATAATTCGTGTGGAATTATTGTGTGGCAAACAATTTTTTCAGATTTTATTAGCCACTGCAAAGTCTCCACAACTATCTCCCTCCTATATCATCAGATCTTTCTGGTTACAATTAAGCATCCAACGATTCTTTGCGGTAAGTGAAATCAGCTCTGTGGGTTTAACGTTAGCCATTTTGAAGTTCCCGAGACCATTCCTCTTTTCCACTGTTTTCTCCAAAAATTAAAACTAAATGGAAATCGACTTGATAAATTTGTTTAAATAAAGAGTTACGTGTAAATGAAACTAATAATAGCGAGTTAAAATACATGTCTATTTTTGTATTCGTCTGATATATACCAATATATTCATATATATAATTAAAATTTAGTTACATGTGATGTAGATATTTTTTTTAACTTAAAAACTATGCTTGTCATAAAGTTTTAAGCCAGGGTTCCTCCCTAGTATATCCTTTGATTTTTCTTCGATCTTTTTACATTAACCGACGGAGCATCAAAAACTATTGAGCGTTTAGTTTTCTCTCTACATAAATGTTTTCATGGCACTAGGATAAAGAAATTGATTTTACTATATCAATCGTGTGCTCATTCTTAGTTTTAATTTGACGTAAAGCCTTGTATTCAGTAACATAAGGGAAAAAAATGAGATTAAAAATTTTTTTGAACTATTTTCCGCTGCTATTCTGATTTATAGTAAATTTTGAACCAACAATATTTTTTTTGTTTTATTTATGTTAATATTTAAAAAAATGTTAATTTTTTGTAAAACTTATAAAATCGTTTCAAAGTTACTGATGATATGGTATCAAGTATCAATTGATATCATCACAGCACGAGTGGCATACAGGAATTGTAATTAAATTATTCAGTAAAATAAATTTCCTTTAAAATAGTTATTGTGAATTGCGGAAATTCGGAAATTAAACGTACAAGTTGTTGAACATAAAATAAGAATTTCAACACTTTAAATTTTTTGTGTAATTCAATAAAAAGTAATATTTTCACTGAAATTTCAATAAAGAAAATTAGTTTTTCTATTGTACTACTTGGACATTACAAAACAAATTAAAATTAAATATGACATTTTCTAACATAATAATCCAAATATACCTTACATTAGAAATTAAATTATTATAAATTTTTCCTGTAATTCTTCCCAATACTCAATAAATAATTTTGTAGACTTACCAATCACAACAAATTAATTATTAATTTCCGGAAAAATGCATAAATTTACGCAAAAAATTATATTGAACTGATTTTCAATCAAACCTTTGTGGTAAATGCTGTTTTTCTATCAAAAATTAGCTAAACCAAATTTGTAATTTAATAATCAAATCGGTTCCTATTTGCCTCTTCTAGGAAATAAAATACATTTCCTACTAAATAATAAAAATTATTCAATGAATATTTAAATGTTATTCAAAACGTAATTCCTTTTAAATAATCCTTAAATAAATCGGCTGAGCAAGTATAATTGTACACTTTGCCTGCCGCCTGCGCGAGGGATAATTCCAAAATGATTTATGCAGCGATGGAGCAGGAATTTAATTTGTTTTTATTATAATGCTGGGTCACAATCCAGTGCTGTCTTAAGAATTTTATTGGCTGGAAATAATTTCGCTCGCTATTCGCAATATTGGTAAGGACCGAGCGAGAGGACCAGTTTTCGAAGATCCTATTTTTTTTATTGTTTTGCGGTGGTTTGCAAAGTAAACACACGCATTATTATCGTCTTTAGAATTCTTATGAAATGGGAATCGCTAACTTTTGTTGATGGAAAAAGCGTAAAACATTTAACTGTTACAAACAATATAAACTTTAGTTACGGCTTTGTGGATGTGCAAATTAACTCAAAAATCTAGTATAAAAGAATATGTGAATAAACTAATATAATTTGATAGTTCTCTGGTACAAAATACAGGCAAAATTAAAAACATTAAAGTAAAATTGTTGTATTAATCTACAGACCATAAATTGATTTACAGATGTAATATACGTTGAAACTAATGTGGCGCATGAAAGAGAGAGCGTATTGCGCTGTACATATATATATATATATATATATATATATATATATATATATATATATATATATATATTTATATGTGTGTTTGTGTGTATACATATATATCGTAGAATTTGGTGATGAAAAATAGCGTGCTACGCTATTTCTATTATAAGGAGGAATATTTGAATAAAAAATAAATTTCACACGAAATAAATATGAAACTAGATTTAAGGTCTAAAAACGATTAATTATCCCTCGATTTCCGCGGTAACTAGCAAATACGATACAGGTGGAATATCCCTGAAAACACAATATCGGACTTCATATTTAAACATTTAATAATTTTAACCCTATTATTGACTAGTTGTGACGTAAAATGGAGGGTTTATATTTTTTGTGATGCTCTGTTTTTTCAAGTCAGTCGTTTTGGTTATCCATACTATAAAGTTCAGTTTATCAGTGTAAATATTGTTTATTCTTACTTAAGTTTTCTTATATTTTAATAACAAAAATTTGTACATTTACCGTTTTTATAAATTATTATAGTTCTTTCTATGAATAATTTAAATAATTGTTTATATAAATAACTTTTGTTCAGAAATGAACAAACTTGAAACAATGATTAGTTCATTTGTTTAAATATAAAGGTAGTAAAAATAAGATATAATGATGAAAATGCTCACGGAGCCTAAAAAGGACATTTAACTGCTTTTGTTTAATTTGACATGAACTTGCTATTTTACTTTTAGTTTCCTTATCCCTAAGATCACCCACAAATCTCTCTGCCTGCCTGTTATAGTTGTTCAGACAGACCGCTTGGTGTAGAAACTTAAAATATAATAAATCATACCAACTCGCATATATCAAAATAATTGTCACAAAATTATTAATACGGAAATTCCAAAGGAAAATATTAAATCTTCAAAAGGGTTTAATCTATTTCTAAACACTTTTCACATTTATTATGTGAAACACTTGTATTATTTTAAGTGTTGTGTTTCTGGAAAAAAGGTGATACGTTGAATAATTTAATGTTACATCAGAGAGGTGAAAGTTTACGATGAGCACCGTCCTACTGGATGTCACGGCATAGCTTACCTACATAAGTAACTGAGTAGTTAAAACTGCGAAGAACTATTCAGTTTGCTATGAAGGTAAATCGCGGGCATAAAAATAAAATTTATTTTGGAATTTGACATAAAAAGTAATAGTTTTAACCAGTAGCTCTATATTTTTCAACTTTTACAGGCTTACTCATTCTAATCGTTGAGCTTAATGTTGAGATAAAATTCATCACAATTTCAACTTTTCATTGATTTTTTTCTATACTGTGATATTCTTTATAATAATTTTTTAACATGTGTTTCATTCAAATGTGGGAGTACTAGCGATATAACGAAAGTCTTAACCAGTTTTTCCATCTGCACATTATATTGTTGCATTTTTCGTTGTCCGTTTTAGGATTCAACAGTAAAATGAGTAATCCTTATAATTTTACCATAGTCGTTCATCCATCTGTCACAACCCACAGTTTCATTTATTTAAGAACTATGTACACGCTAATAGATATTGGGAATCTAACATAAAATATAACAAAATCTCAGAACCATCTTTAACGCAAATTTTTCCCAGTTAGAAAATGGGAATAAGAAAATTGTTTAGCACTTTTTATCGAATGGGATATGATTATATTGAGCTTTTAAAATGAAAACAAAGTTCAGTTAATATTTTTTTTTCATTTCCAAGCTCTGTCTTTGGTGCATTAAGCTTGTTATTTTTGTGCAATATAGTTATTAGTAGATATATTGCTAAAAATTTCAGTAAAAAAACTTGCTGTTCATATCTCTTCAAAAAGATGTTAAAATTCATTAAAAATAAAAATCGGAAGTTTTATTTAATATTAACAGAAGATCAGAGCAATGATCCCAAAAGTCACAGTTTTTGAGAAATTTTCGACATTTTTACGACTGTTAAAAGTATAACTAGGTAACATAATTTACGTGGTGAAAAACTACATTAATCTTTTTAACAAGTTTAATAGACACATCATAGAAGATTAAATGTATTTTTAATATCTACAGCTATCACGGTTAGTCACGAAAATTGTATAAGCCTTACAGTTTCCCAACACTTTTACGACTGTTAAAAATATATTTGGCAATCTACTTATTTGGTAAAAATTAATATTAAGGTTTGGCAATATTTTAATCGGTGTACTAAGGAAACACAAATGTTTTTTTTTATTTTTATGTTTACGAGGAATAGATACGAAAACGGTTCTCAATATAAGTCTTAACATTTAAATAAAATTTCTCGATGTTTTCCATGAGTAATAAAGATATTCTTCCCCGGTAAATCTAAAAAAAATTTAAAAGTTAAAAGTTTTTTTATACTCAAATGCAAAATTTATGTGTTGTAGTTTTATTAAACTGGTATTACTTATTATTCTGCATACGATTTCAATAACTCATACACACTCTGTAGAAAAGTAAATAAATCAAATATATAAGTAGTTTTCAGTACAGAAAAACATGACAGCCATAGGTGGTTTAATATAAATATTGATTTCATATAATAATTACGTATATATCTGCAAAATTCGATAATATCTTTAAATTTATGTCGCTTCTCAAGTAGACGGAGATTTATTTTATATTCTTTCGGTTTTGGATTACTCTTAAAAAATGTTATAGTCTTTTTTATCCTGTTACCTGATTTACAGCCTCTTCAGCTCATTTTCTGAGTCTTTATTCTGATAAACTTTGCACTTTCCTCATCCCCTAACACACTATTTATTCTGTTTACCGTTCATGATTTCTCTCAAAACCAAATTTAAATTTAAACCTTTTTCTTAAGGAAATTTACGCTATCTGCAAATCTGAAAAAGTTAGATCTGAGGTTAAAGTTAATTGATTGATAAACTAAAATTATGTGATATATAACTTTATAAATTGGTTTCAATGATAAGGTCAAAGCGAAGAGGTTCTTCGTTAGTAAGAAGTTCAGAATAACGAATTTTGAAAATCAAGTGGGAAGGTAAAAATTTAAATTTTAACATACCACCTTCTACATTATGTCTACTATTGTATTGATTTAGATTATGGAGAAGTATACTAGAATTTCTCAGTTTACTAGTTTACCTGCAGTTAAAACAATCAACGACTGTTCATAATAAGAAAATAAGTTTTTAAATTTTATGATTGTTTCATCAAAATAATGAGGAGATTGTTATATCACTAAAACTGGAAATTTCCGACATGGAGTTTGGCATTTGTACGTTATTGTAAAGCTTGTTACAAAGAAAACTAAACAGACTTTAAATAACCAAAAAGAAGAAGCGCATTGAACAATATAAAATAATGAATTATGACTAAGAACTTAATGTTTAATTCAACATAAATAAATTTGCATAATACAGCTACTGCTTGAGATTTTTGGAATCGGCACCAACTCAATGTTTCTCTTCTATTTCACGTACATGCACATCCACACATATAGATGGGATCTACATTTCACTCCATATCGACTTTCTGTAGTATCATCATTATGCTCTGATTTTGCTAAAGAGCTTATTTATATTACGCGAACTCGTCCACGGCACCTATGCTTTTCAGTGTTGACGAATTCTATAGAACTCCTTCAACTTCCATGGTCACATTCTTAATTATTTAAAAATGAATGATTATACTAATGTTAGTAAGAGAAAGATTTGGCGAATTTACTTATTTACAGTGAATAAAATTTGAAGAAATAAATGTTTGGTTTAGGACAAGCACCTAACAACAACAAAAATAAAATAGAATTAAAAACCTTTCAAAAATTAAAAACCTTTTAAACAATTACAAACATAATAAAGTAATTATTTAAAGAAATATATATAAGAAAATGAGTTATACAAATTCGCGGGATATATCTATTTCTGATAGAAGGGAATCCATAATTACTTTTATTATATATTTAATTGACAATAATTTTTTTTGTTGACACCAGCTTTATAATAAATATTGGAATCTGCTAAAATAATTTTCTCATTCACCATGAATATGGAATTAAATTAAAAACTGTCTTGAAAAGCATTTCGTATCATTCAATGCTTCAAAATAACGGTCATATGAATTATATCCGAAATCCCAGAAACAGTTTTGGACAAACCAACAGATTTTTTTTGGCCAATTTTATTTAAACATTTATACAAATATTTGTGTTTAAGTATGAATACAAAATAGCAGCAGAAATACTAAAGAGGGAAAAAATATATCGACAAATAACAGACCGCTCTTCAAGAAATTTTTTTCGATTTTGATTTGAACGGTTTGGAGTGGTGAACTCAGTTATTTCCAGCCAACAAAATTCTCATGCTAGCATAGGCTTGAGAAAATGTTACACAAAAGGTATGAATGTAATTACTATTTCATAAATAATTTTCAAATTGTTAATGTATATATTAGAGGCTTTAAATCGCAAGTCGGGCATGCCAAAACAATTTAAAAATGATTTATTAATTTTTTTGAAGAAAAAACTATATTTTAAATTGATTAGAAAACGTAAAACGTTGCTACTTAAATATAAATTACTTTAATTGTTTTCATATTTTGAAAGTATATTATTATAAATCAAATACATTTAAGTTAAATTTAGAATTTTAACGTAAATGACGGAGCCATAATTACGACTAAGCTTTTAATTTAGCAAGTTTATTTTCCGGCGAGACTGTAGATAACATATAAATGCAAGGAAAATGAAAATTAATTTTATAAGTTACATCTTGAAATTGTAATTTACGTATCATAATTTTTGTGATAAAAATTATTTTAGCATCTTATACAGAAGCGGGGGCTTTTTCGGAGAGTTAGCTGTATTTCAAGCATAAACTTTTCTTCACTATGTAATAAGTGCAAACTCCATCAACTCTGTCTACTCTTTCCAATTGACCCGGTAATAAAAAAATAATTAGCATTATACATAATCAAAAAATTGGAAGTTGAAAGGAATATGCTAAGCCTGTTTTTTTAAATTAACGATTGATTAAAAGTAATATGATGTGATTGAAATGTTTATATAAGATCTAACCTTTTTTAAAAATGCAGCTAGATGAAATATTGATGGCCATTGAAATATATAGAATATTTAACGATTTGATATTAATTTAAAAGTAAATTTATTATATTTTTGCATGAGATAAACTTTATTATTCAGGCAGATTCACGAATTAATAGGTCAAATATTACATATAAAAGGAAAAAAAATTGAGAAATATTGACGTCGTCCAGTATTCGTCAGATCGTATAGAAATTTATTACCTGAAAGCTTGTTTATCTTCGCTCAAAAATGAAATCATAACGTCACTAGAAATACGGAACGTAATATATTTGTATCAAATTATGGAACGAGAGAATAAATGTATTACATATTTTGACATTAGAAGAATTAAAAATGAATTTTTAAAGTTAATTATAATTTACCAGTCAACTTATCGAAACAATCCTTAAAACACAGAATAAGTAAATAGGCTGATGAAAACAAGTAGAAATCTTGACTGGAAATAAATGAAATTTCATTTGTAAAAGTATATCAGGAAAAAGCAAAAAAATTACAAAAAAAACGGTAGTGGGTAAAAAGTGCTCAGAACGAAACGTGAGAAAATATTAACACGGTATAACTAACAGATTCATATTTTACTAAAAGAGATAATCGTCAAATAATTTTAATACAATGGATGTATACATCTATTTCATTACAAAACAAATATTTCTGTAAACCAAAAAAAAAATAAATCAATTTCATAAGACGATTGTAAGACATGATGATTCCTTCTTAGTTTTTCATCGACATTCAAATAGCTAATACATTTATTTTAATGTTTTTTCATAGACCACTTTAAGCTTACGGTCTCTCTGAGTATACGAAACATGTACATGGTTACTGATTATTCAGCAAGTGTCTTAAATTGGTAGCCGACACTCTAAATAAAAATAATTGCAAAAAAACAAAAGTGAACATTTTTATTAGCTATGTTTTCCTTGTTGGTTGTATTTCATAAACTTTATATATTTACCTCGATTCGACAATGAAATTTCCATTGTCTTTGCTTCAATTAACGGTAGGTTTTTAAGTAGATTTCTCTTGATATATATTTGATGTCCCACTGTATTGAGAAAAATTAGATAAGAATACTTAGATAACCATAACACAAATATCTGTCAAAATATTCATACCTCTTATTTCCAATCCACATAGACAATTGTGAAATAATAAAATTGTATCAACATGAAAGCCAATAAAAAAAATTATGAAAGCCAATTTTGAAGCCGTAATGATATTTATTCCTAGTCAAAATTAAATTCCTAGGCAAGATTTTCTTTTTGCCATTTATAGTGAAAAAGCTTGAAAGCAAACGGGAACACCTTCGGTATGAGGCCTACTGAGCCGTTTTTCTAAATAAAAATATCCGTTTAATCAATGCCACTTATTACCTTTTAAAATATAAAAAAAAAATTCTGAATGTGAATTTGTTTTCTTTTCCTTTCATTAAGTAATTCTGGTTTACCAGGGTCATATTGGGCAAATCGGGTTTGAATTCTAGTTAGAAATATACTTTTTTATACATAGCAATATGTGTAATAAAACGAATTACATAACTAGTTTCAATGCTTGAGACCTATCTGAAAGGGTTTATACATAATAACATAATTAATATTAAGTCTTCTTGAAATGCCATATTATATTAATTAGGATGAAGCCACTACTCTTAATAGGTAAATATACAGTAACAATGTACGTCGACTTTAGATTCCAAAAGTAATTCATTTAAATTATTATATTTTTTCTATTTAATCTTGATGATTTCTGCCAATTTGTTTGAACTCCAGCTAATTTGTTTCACAATATTTCCCTTAAACGAATATTGGGCATGTTTAATTCTCCTTAGTTTATAAACATCGCAACTTTTCAATGAAGTTATGTAAGTATGCGAATACATTTTATAGTATAATTTTAATAGATTTATAAATTATAATCATGCGCTTCTAATATTTGCCAGATTTACCTAAAGCGGTCATAACGAAGAATTAAAAAAAATAATAACACAAAATTTAAAAAATACTATTGACAATTTTGCGACGATTACTAATTAAGTATTCACTGACAACAATGCAACAATTACCAATTAAGTGCTAACATTGTATTTTTCTCAGTTTAGTAATATATGTACACAGGATATATTTATAATTAGTACGACACAAATTTATGATATTTTCTATTTCTCGATATTTGATGCTCTCTCATAAAATTTTATTTTCACTTTAGCAGCTTTTTCGTTGATTTCGCCAGTCATTATTAACCATATAACTTATGCAACTGATACTTCATTTTATTTCAATTTATTGTTTATTATTACAGTGTTCGTGAAAATAATATTTCTCCATAGTCAGGAAAAATACATCTTGTTTGTTTTAATTTCCTGTTTACAGCACAAAATGGAGCATATTTTTAAAATGCTGATCATTTTACTGTATAAATGGCTATTGTCCTGCTGCATGAAATTTTACTTATTCCGGAGAAAACTCACTGAAATAGACATGTCTGTGACAAGTATCTGTTTCATTTGTACGTATCATATTTAAATCTACCAAATATCTTTTACAACATCATAATGTTTTTTTTATTATTTACTAATATAGACTAATGAAATATTTATAAATAAAACACATAGAATTCGGACAATATGTAAATCATATGGACATTGAAAAGCTGCTTTCAGTTGTTGATTTCTTATTTCACATATTAATGTTTCTACCTTGTGTCTTTTATAATACGTTAGAAACTAAGAGTCCAACAATTAATTACAATAGAGGTCGAGAATTAAATAGCTGCATAGCGCGTGCGCAACTCGTAACCTTATTTCATTAGTTGTGATTAGATTTAGAAGCGTGTTTAATTATATCTTAATCCCTCGCAATATCATTGAAATAACTATCCGTTTATACTATAAATCTGGAGAGGAATGTAAGTATGTTAATACCAAATTTTAAAAAGTTCACTCAACACTCTCGGAAGAGAGTTAAATTAATTATTATGATGCGGATTATAACTTTTAAATTATTATTTTTTCAAAGAATGCAAGGAACAAACACTTATTTACCAGTATTAATAACTTCTTATTACATTACTTTTAACAATACTAACTTCACCTGTGTCGACCAATTTCATCAATTTAACCTCATTCTGAACTCTTCGCGCTGTCTTCTCCAACTAAGAACTTTATTTTTTCTTTTATTTTTTTTTAGCATAAACAGATAGTTATTTCAATGATGCGAAGCCTGTTGAATTATATCTTAATGCGAGGCATTAAGATATAATTAAACAGGTTTCTAAATCTAAGCACAACTAATGAAATAGGGCTATGTGTTACGCACGCGTTATGCAGCTATTTAATGGTCGACCTCTATTGAAATTAATTGTTGCACTCCTTGTTTCTAATGTATTATAAAAGACACAAGTTAGAAACGTTAATATGCGAAATAAGGAATTAATACCTGAGAGCAGCTTTTCACCGTGCATATGATTTTAGATGCTGACAAAAATTACAAAACTTTTTGTAGAAATTAATTATTCACAATTAAATGAAACTACGTAATGTAGTATCATTTCTACTTTCTTTAAGTTCTTTACCACGAAAAGTACATTACGTAGTTTCATTTAATTGTGAATATTAAAATTATTAAAGTTACCTGCAAAGCATTTGTGTATTGTGTTGCGTGCCCTCTCCACAAGTAAAGGCTTCCTAGTAGTAATGGAAACGGTTAGTAATCTATTAATAGTTTATTATTATGTAAGTTCAGAGTACGAAAGAACAATTTTCATAAAAAGAGGTAATGTTAACTATTATGCAATACTTTGCTACCTTTTGAAGAAGACATTAAGAGTACCACTTTTTCTTTCGTAGTAATGTTTAATCATGAATGGGGAAAATTCATTTCGATATTTTCAAATGTTTTTTGATATTTTTGAGTTTAACTTGGTTTTTTGACGACTTGGCCTAACTGTGAATTTCATCTCCTAATATGCTTTATTTTTATATATATAATACAACTGGATTCTAACACCATTTTGTTTCATCATTCTTATGTCAATATGACGATTTAAATGCAACTTTTAAAGAGCTATCTTTTAATTTTTCTTATTCGAAAGCACCATGTATATTGTGTCCAACACTAAATTTATTATTGCTAGCCATTTTTCCGGCTACGGAAAATTAGAAATAAATTTGCGGGCAAATGGTCTTTCAATTAGTTTAAAACAGTCTTCAAAATAAGAAGATAATAAACAATTTGAAATTATAAAATTTAACACATACATGACACATACCCCAAGTTTATTTTTATTGTTCTCAAAATAAAAGCAATACTATTTTTTGCATTCATCCTCAAAGAGGATGTAATTCTTTTAGGTCTACGTAAAATATGAAATAAATTTGCAGGCAAATTGTCTTAAAATTGGTTTAAAACAGTGTTCACAATAAGAAGATAATCCGGGTTTTTAAGAAAATAATGTAATTAATTTTGGTATTGATTTAAAATTTAACCCATAAATGACACATCCCCACAAATATAGTTTAATTGTTCTCAAAATATAAGCAAAATAATTTTTTGCATTCGTCCTCAAATAGTAAAATAAGTAAACCTTATTTTGAAATTTATTATATTGATTTTTTTTCCATGTTTTTAAATAAAATATTACATTAAAGTTCCTTAGGATTTTTACTATAGATATTTCTATCGTATTTTATGTCAATTACTACATTTTTAAATTTGATATTGATGCTGAATTTGTCCATTACTTGATTGACAATAAAAAAATGTGCATAACACAGTAGTGTAAGGCATGATTATAACGCGACCCACGCATTATATAGCGCCTGCACCTTAACCAGGCAGTACACCGTAAACAGCCAGACAAGTTCACTTAAGCCGGAAGGATATCTTTATAACTCGTTTCAGCCGCCCGCACTTACTGTCCGATCGGGTACATGATTATTACGGGAAACGATTATGTGCGTGCTATTTCCTCTCTATTTTTCTATAAAGTTGGCTTCCTTAACTTAGGAAAGAAGATCAGTTTTGTACATAATTACATACCAAAAAATGTTTATTAAAATCTTTAATATGTTCATCCGCTTACCTTTATATTTGACTGTTACAGTAACTGGTAAATGAAATTTAAATATTTTATTTCAGAAATAATATTGCATAGATATATTCATTTTTAACTTACGTTTGATAAAACGTTTATTATTCCTAGAAATATATCTTTTCATAAATTACGTAAGTATATCTATACAAATATATACAGGTTTTATTTATTTCAATCATTATCTGTTAATCGATTACGGCATTACGGTACTCTAAGAAATGGGATCGAAATTTATTATGATAGTTAAAATACATGCATTTAAGGATAATCTAGTACCAATAAATTGTTTTTTTTATATTGTAATTAATGGACGTCCTTACGTCAGTGGTCAGAACAAAAACTTTACGTAGGAAACCTCCTAAGCTACGAGTCTAGGCAAAAAAAATAATGTTTTTAATAACAATTATTTTAGACTCTATTACATAAATTCACTAAAGAGTTATTATGGTAACTGAGTTCTCGTCTGCAGTAGGGTTTTACAATGCACCGATAATGTGTATTATGCATGTAAAATATTCCAAATTTTTCAATTTTTTACCTCTCAGCAATGTGCAGTAAAAGGGATCGAGTGTTCCATATATATAAATATATATATATATATATATATATATATATATATATATATATATGTACATATATATATATATATATATATATCTTCTTACCATGTCATAATTAAATTATAGCGTATATTCATAATATCGTCACAATAAATTCAGCATCCATGACATAATATGGACGCATATCTACTCTTCGTTATGAGTGATGAACAACAAAACATGGTATGCAAATACGTCTCTTCGCTTAACGCATAACACAATTCCCATATACGGAACGTTTCTAAAGATTAAATCTTCGCTATTCTCCCATCTAAATACGATAAGTATATTATAATATATACACGATGGTTAGGAAGTTGCTGCACCTCTACTCCTGTGTGTTGTTTGCCGTAGTTAGGGGAGGTAGGGGAGCATTGCGCAGTCGGGAGGTTTTGGGCACCCCCTCATTTCTCAAAATCTATTCTAGATATTTTTTGTTTTCTACCACATCACTATAGTTTAATAACTGGCAACACCGCTTGTCAAAAGTGTCAGCTGTCATTTCACTTGGTTGTCAAGTTACATGCGCTTAACGGTTTGTTGCATACAGAAGTAAATATTTTGTTTGTGATTTGAAGAAACATAACAAAGAAATCTGTAAGAAAGTGTGAGTATCTGTGTTAATTTCTTCTTTTGTGTTTAATGAAGATTATATTTACCTGTCAATTAGGATTCAACATTTGATAAAAATGAATTTATTCAAATCTATTTGAAAAGTGAGGTTATAGGGAGCATTGGGCACGCAGGTAGGAGGGAGGTTTGGGCATGCCCAATGCTCCCTCTGTTTTTAGTGTATTTTGGTGACATACTTTTGTGCTTTTTTGTTATTGGATTGAATGGTTAGTCATTTGTTTTTAGGACAATGCCGTTTTCATTTAAAAAGAAAAATAAACAACGTGAAATCCCTAAAAATTTTATTTTGCGCATAGAAGGGGTTTCTAAAACTACTGCGATTAAATATGATATGAACAGGTCTAACCTTCAAAGATACATAAGGCAGGGTGGCGTTGTGAAAGATATTTCTTGTAAATTTATATCATCTCAAATATTCACAAGACCTGACTGTCTATGGACCACTCAAACCTTATTATAACAATGCTGTAACAGATTGAATGGTAAGCAATCCTGGCAAAACGGTAACAATTTATGAAATCCGAAAATTAGCAGCAAAAGCCATCCTACTTGCATTCAAGTTGCAAAGGGGATTCGAAAAACCTGGCATGTGGCCATTCAATTCAAACAATTTCTCCGATGAAGATTTCGCTTGCTCTTCTGTAACTGATCGCTGTTTGCCGGAAGAGGATAATGTTCCTACAAAACAATTGATTTCAGACCAACCTGTCATGGAACAGCCTTCAACAGAAGAAAATCAAATTCAAAAGAAGGGAAAAACTAGAATATTGACTGACACACCCGAGAAAAGACTTATAGAAATGGAAGAAGAAGAAAGACAAAAAAAAATAAGATCAAAGAACTCAACAAAAATCGAAAATGCTCTAAAAATACAGGACAGAAAACAATTCCGAAGCTTGCTGATGAATTTATTTTCAAACCAGAGAAAAACAGGAAGATTAGCAGCGATGATGAAACAGAATATGTTTCCGTTTCTGACGAAGTCCTTGTTGCATTGGAAGAAGATTTTGACGAAGTCGATGTGATCGTTCTGGATAGAAATTTCCAGACCAATAACTTTGTGTTGGTTAAATTTGACAATAAAAAAACTGTCTATCATTATGTTGAAATAATCGAAGAGGTTAATCACTCCATGGCAACTGTCAAATTCATGAGAGTGAGTAAGATAAGATATACATTTATATTTCCTGACATCGAGGACGTAGCCAGCGTCCCCCTGGAGGATATAAAGACAAAATTGCCTACACCAACGACTTGGATGAAACGTGGCAGCTTAAAATATAAATTTAACAAGCCTCTCTGGGTCATACCAAATATAAGATAAGTTTAATTAAGTCCAACATCGTGCAGTGTTGATTCTAAGTCACATTGTTTAATTTTTCAAAAGTCTATGATAATAAAAAATGTTTGTATTGCAATTTTTTATAGCAATGTTATATAATACTTATATAGTAGTATAGTAAAGCAATATCGTGCATATTAAATAAATATAAATTTGGACACGTGTTCAAAGATCTTTTGTAACTTTGAGACTAATTATAATACCAAAACTTTTCTTAGCAATAATTACTGCTAAATATGTGTGCTCAATATATTTGGAATAAAATTTTGATTATGATAAAAAATAACAGTTTTATTAACATTTATGTAAAAAAGTGCCCAATGCTCCCCTACCTCCACCCTGCACCCTGCAAAACATTTGAACAAACTTCAAAGTTTTGTACCGGTTTTATAACGAATTTAATGATTCAATCAATTTCTTATTTGATTATTTATAATCATATTCCTCAAGTCAAATGATGGCAGATAAAGATAATTGGGAAGAAAAAAATTTGCTTATTTCTTCAAGTTTATTTACAAGCAAATCACATTATTTCGTCAAGAATATATAGCTATACAAGCAATTAAAATTTTTGCATTGTATGTTAGTTCTAAAGAAATTAATAAATTTTAAAATATATTTAAAAATGTTAATTAGTTAATAATTGTTAATTACTATTTTATTCATTCCCCTAGATAGCACGAGTGCTTTGTCATTTCTACCAGGGAAAAAATATAGTCACATTTTTTATTTTCAACAAGGTTTTCCATATTGTTATGTATCGTAAAGATACATTATAAAACACAAAATAGAATCGTTTGTCCACGTTTATTTAAATTAAATAGCCGCCTCTAGAAAAATCTGAAATCATGTTTGAGTTAACATAATCTGTAAACGTTATGCATAATCTATCTTGTACACTTGACCTTTAACATAATTTTGAAGTTTGAAAATAGATTTTGATGAATACAAACATTATAAACAAATTTATATGTAATATTTTAATGAATTAATATTAATTTTCATTCGATAAAAACCCTTTTTAAACAAACAAACATTAATATTAGGATAATGTATTTTCCACTCAAAACTGTTTGTTGACCTTAAAGTACATAGGTTATCACGTTTTGTAAAAAATTAAGATGTTTTTATAGAGTACAGTATTTGATTCTTTACTTTTAATTCGTTTTTTTTTAAAACACAATTTAATATAAAAAAAAATATTGATATCCGGAATGTTATTTTAAAAAAAAAATTATTATGAACACTTTTTATAAATACATAAATACAGTTCTTTTGATTTTACAATGTACACCAACTTTTTTAAAAGAAGACTCCATCGACAATTCAAACCTTCCAAATTGTCTATTAAATAGCTACAATAGCGATCTCCAGTTAAAGATGAAATGTGTCGTCAAAATTTTAAACCAAAAAAAAATTCGGTTTCAAAAAAATTTCAATCAAATTCAGTTAGTGTTGGATAACGTAACACCTGTGAAATACCAACGACAAAAAATCCTTGTAACGGTTTAGTATTGCGAATAGTGCGTCCTCAAATTCAGTGACAAAAAACAATGGAGGTAACACGAGAGGACGGAAGTAAAAGGCTATGCTAGCGTAGCAAACTTTTACTTTTCTCTTTCAATACAGAAGCCAATAAATGTTTATATCTCGATAAGGCGGCCCGTCCCGTTACCATGAAAGGGGAAAGATCACTTGCTGAGTGACACAGTTGTATACTCACGAATTACAATTTTCTTTTTTAATTATAAAAGATAGAAAAAAATAATAAATGAACGGTAGCGGAAAATGTTCTTCATTTTTTGCTTCCGTTCATTTATTAATTTACTTTCAAAGAAACTTAAAGAATATCTTCGGAATGCCAACCTATTGACATATTTTGCGTCTTATGAAGTAAGGACTACTAATGACACAAATAAGAAATTCTATTGTAGAACCAGCCATAATTTAAATAAAGATTTGATAGATTGTAATCCACAATTATATGAAACTACGTGATATAGTATTATTTCAACTTTCTTTAATTTCTTTACTACGACCTAGGTTTCGTTGTATTACAACATCCTCAATTGGGATATTAGCAAAGATCTTTGCTAATATCCCACCTGAAGATGTTGTAATACAACGAAATCTAAGTCGTGGTAAAGAAATTAAAGAAAGTAGAAATAATACTACATCACGTAGTTTCATTTAATTGTGAATAATGAATTTCTACAAAATTAACGCCAAATATATTCAATATTCAAGATTGTAATCCATTGGAAGTACTGGTAAATTTTGAGTCCTTTATGTATCTGCTATCAAATTTATTGATAACAAGATATATCCGTATTTTTATGAACTTGTATTATGGCTATTTAAAAATTTATTAAATATTTTTCCCTTAAATTATGTTGAAAACTGTTAATAAGAACAATAAGAATGATTTTAATTTAATTTAATGTGATATTCACGACTGACGAGATAAAAGAAAAATGCAGAAAATTTACAAAAACAATTAATGTTTAATGTTAAAATTAATCTAACATTGAGACTTAACTTATATTGATAAATTAAGTAACGCGCAATACATATTCAAGTTAATGTTTTGAAATTCATTATACTAAAGCAATTTTTAATCAAAACGCAAAATTTCGGCAAGGATAAAATACTTACTACTCACAGAATTGCAGAATTATTAGAACAAAGATTGGAATCAGAACTATGAAAAATTTATGCCAAAGGTAAACAAGATTTAGCTCCTTGCTCAGTGTCCAATGTCATGATGAAATATTTCAATTTTATAAAGACCTAATGCCTCAAAACGGCCAGAAAACTCATTGATTCTTAATCTCACAAGAAATCTATGGACTATTGAAAAAGCTAGACTTCGTAAAATACAACGAAAACAAAAATAATTTTAACAAAAATAATTTGATTTGGCATATTTTTAACAAAATATTATTTATTAAGAGGATGTAATAATTGCAATTGTTACTGGCAGGTATAGTGTATTCTGGCACATAAAATCGAACGTTCTAAATTTCAAATTTATTCTTTTGAATGAAAGTTCTCTTTTACTGACAAAAACGTATTTTTGACGGTAAATGAAACCAAACTCTTATTGAGTCCTTTTTCATTTGTTACGTTTTTTATTTTAACGAATAAATTTTAATTACATTTCTGCTGTTTGCTGCATTAGTCCACTTCTGTTTGCTGTTCTCAGTATGGTTGAAAAAACGATAAGAACTAGTAAAATTATTGCGCTGCTTGAAGAAGGCTGTATCCAATGTTATGTGTCTAAGCAATATAATGTGAGCCATTCCACCATCCAAAGGACCTGGAAACAATACTAGGAAACAGGCTAGGCAAGTAGAAGACCCGGTTCTGGAAGAAAACGGTGCACTGAGCCACGGAACTACCGCTTCTAGTCAGTCAAGCGCTACGAAATCGTCAAGTTACGTACGTAGATCTCAAACAGAACCTTGAGGACGTCAGAGGTACACGAGTAAGTCTGTAGGTCAGAAGGTTACTTCAGACCGTCAATATACGTAGCTACCGCCCAGCTCGGAGCCCTACATTGCTCCGTGAGCATCGAGTTGCCAGATTGAGGTTCGCTCAAAATTTTTAGTCATGGACTCAACAAGACTAGTTTTTAGTAAATAGTTTTTTATTCTTCGATGAAGCTCGTATATCGATTATTGGTAAGGATCGACGTCGGCGAGTCTTACGAAGACCTGGAGAACGCTTCGCAGAAGTGTGCTTTGAGGAAATCACCCCTTACGGTGGAGGCTCCGTAATGTTTTGGGCTGGTATTAACTCAGATGACCGTACCGAGTTAGTTTTTATTGAAAATGACACAATTAATGCGCAAAGGTACATAACAGAGGTTCTTATTCCTCATGCCCAACCCGCATTAACAGCAATTGGAGGCGAGTCCATTTTTATGGACGACAACGCTCGCGCCCACCGCTCTAGAGACGTTGATGCGTATATGCAGGAGGCCGGAATTCGTCGGTTAGACTGACCAGCTAGAAGTTCCGACCGCAATCCGATAGAACACATATGGGATAATCTCAAACGATGCGTCAGAACCGCAAAACTAGCTCCAGAAAACATTTAGGCCCTTGAAAATGTGATCGTCGCTGAGTGGAACGTATTCCTCAACAAATGATAAAAAACGTCGTCGAAAGCATGCCTAGCACATTAAGCGCATTGATTTTAGCTAGATGAGACCATAATCGTTACTCAATTTTAAAATTTTATGTTAAATTAATAAAACATATTCAAAACTAAACTTTTGCCATTTTTAATGTACCAGTATGAAAACGCTCGTCTGTGGACTTTATATCGTTTTTTTTATTTATTCACATTTTTAATTATTGAAGTTTTTAAAAACGATATCTGAATATTAATAACAATATTCTCACCATATCGCCATATCGCCATATAAAATGCATCAAATAATAATAAAATAACTCTGTATGGTTTATTCCTATAAGTGCCCGTTTTTTTCGCAAAAGAGTTTAAAAGAAAAATTTAAAAAACGTTTTTCATCCCATTCCAAAACAAGTTGAATTTTTATTTCTTTTTATTCATCTATTTCTAATAAATGTTGTTTCAATTTATCACCTATTTCACATTAATGCGCACAATATTCTAAGTGAAATATTTCACAAAAATAACACATGTGGATTACATTTAAAGATTTTTATTAGTTGAGAATTAAATCATATGCCAATATATTTTTCAAGATTTTTTGATAGTTATTATAAAGATTCTGCATTTATGAAAATTCGAGCTTGTCTATAATTTGGAGTTGAAATTGTAATTGCTAAAGAGTTTAGAAAATTGTTGATTGGAATCTACTAGGTAAACTGATCTGAGTACGATCTCCTACTACCAAACGTGGGGTCTCATTATTATATTAATATTTAGATCACTTCAGGTCATATTTACAAAGTTTGTACCACTATTTCCAAAACTGAATGCAGCCTAGATATCAAGACAAATTATTTTATTTTTTTTTATTTGTGAAACTCATAACATTAAAAAGATTTGTTTTTAAATTTTTAGATTGCACTTCACACAATTAGTACAAATACTGAAATCAGTATCATAATATAATTTCTATATTTACAATTTTATTAGAAATATAATATACTAAATAACTATAACCACCAATATAAAATTACAAATACATTTACGTCATTTCACCTTACAAATATCAGCCTGTATTTGATTGACTCTTTGTTATTAATGGCACAATGGGCTACTATTACAATTTACTGCTTGGTAGATAAATTTTCGACTACATTATGTCAAAGTACTACCAATATGGAGAATTATCGATAAAATTGTAGAAAATGACCTCGAATCTACGTTTTTCGTATGTAATGTAATTTTAATTACAGGTCGGAATGCTGTATAAAGCCCACATCTCAAGTACCAAGAGACACGTGATATAGACTTTTTTTTATGATATTAAAAAAAATTAAACAAATAACACTTTTGACATTTATTTGTCTTTCAAGTCGATAATACAAGAAATTTACATTCTTTCAAATATTATTCTTTATAAGTGACACATATTCAAATGATGTAACTTGTAGACTTCAAATATTTCTGTCTGAAAAAAACTAAAAATGTTATTCTCTCTCATTCTCATTTTTATCCCGCATATGACAAAGACTTTTAGGAGTATATACCACAAGAAAACCACCGATGGTCTTGTGCCAAAAAGGGAAAGCATAGAAGTTGAAGATGATAACATCTCATTGTTCACTTGGAGAGTTACGAAAATAAAAATGTACACCAATTACAATTGGAAGAGATTATCCCGAATTTCTTTTTTTTATCGTGTTTGTTGATGTCGCGACTCATCAGTTACGAGGGCTCGCCCTTCTCTGCTACGTGGCATTCAATTCTCTTTGGAGGATTTTGCAGGAGTTTAATGTGGTGGTTGCTCAATATAGCTGTTTTACAATTGTTTCTTGCTTATATTTATCTTTGTAGTCTGAGGAAATTTAGGAACGAGGTGGAATAGACATTTGAGTCGATATTTTGTTTCTTGATATTTATTCTTTCGTATTGATTTCCTTTTAATATTTAGTTAATTTATTAAAAGAACATTAAAATATTTTTTTCATTTTCATTACGAATTATTTAACTTTTCATTTTCTATATTACTGAAACCAGCTAAGTGCTTTTAAGAAGTACTTTGAGTAATTGACATTTTAAAATATTTTTATATATTACAATTTTTGAAAGATTTGTAGTCTCTTGTACTAAAACCTTTATATAATATTAACATTTTACATTTCTTAAAAGATTTGTGTTCCTGTGCACAAAAATCTTTTTAATCCCATATTTTAAAAGAACTATACTTTTGGCTGGTATGGTTAAACAAAATCTTTAAATCTGGTTAAACTTTGTATATTTATGTACATGTAAATAGTTACTATTTATTTTGTGAAGGAACCTCGTACAATACGATTTAATCTTTGTGTTCAATATTTATGTTATAGAATTATTTGTCACATTCCTATTATAATATTAAAGTATAAAATTATCATCTGTACTTCATTATTATAATGTAAATTAGAAGAATATAAAAATATGAAATTGTTAAGATTATGTCCCTTGGAATATAAAAACGAACTCTAAAAACATAATTTGGTTTTTTATCTCTTTCTTTCTATCCGTAAAGATATTTCTGGAAGAAAACATGGATGTATTAATTTGCAACTAATATAAAATACTTATGATGACAACCTCATTTTAGCGAAAACCTCGGTTCAACACAATGAAAAGATAAGGTCTTTCGAGTATAACGTATTCACTGACTGTCTCATTAAAACATTACTCTATAATTATAATATTTTTTTTATTTTATTAGCCGGAGCAAAGTGTTCATAACTACCTCCGTCTCACATCATCAGATCTTTCTGGTTACAATTAAGCAACCAACAATACTTCGTGGTAAGTGAAATCAGAACAAGCTTTATAGGTGTATCGTTAGCCATTATGAAGATCCCGAAACCGTTTCCCTTTTCCACTGTTTCAAATATACAATTCAAATATAATTACATGCGACGTACACATTTTGTTAATTTAAAAACTTTGCTTATCATAAGGTTTTAACCCAGGTTCTTTCCCAGCATATTCTTTGATTTTTCTTCGATCTTGTTACGTTACCCGATAGTGCATTAAAACTATTGAACGTTTAGTTTTCGCTCTAGATAAATGTTTTCATGGTGCTACGCTAAAGAAATATATTTTATAATATCAATTACGTGTCCATTATAGGTTATTTTGACGTAAAGCTATATTATTCAGTGTCATAAATGAAAAATGCTATTATTAAATTTTGTCTGAAACTATTGTACGCTGCTTTTCGGATTTATAGTAAATTTTGAATAAAAAATTGTTTTCTGTTTTATTTATATTTTAGTTATGTTTAAATTAAACGTACAAGTTCTTGTACATAAAATAAGAATTTCCACATTTTGAAATGTTTGTCTAACCCAATAAAAAGTAATGTTTTCATTGAAATTTAAATAAAGAAAATTTATTTTTCTATTGAACTACTTGGACATTATGAAACATATTAAAATGAAATATCACATTTACTGAAATAATAATAAAAATTTACCTTACATTAGAAATTAAATTATTGGAAAATTTCCTGCAATACTTCTCATTACTCAATAAAGAATTTTATAGACTTACCAATTACAATAAATTAATTGTTTATTTCCGTAAAAATCCATAAATTTACACACAAAATTATATTGACCACATTTTTCATCAAAACCCTTGTGTTAATTACTGTTTTTCTATTAAAAATGTAGCTTAACCAAATATTTAATTTAATAATCAAATCGGTTCCTATTTGCCTCTTCTAGAAAATTAAATCTATTTCCTGCTAAATAATAAAAATTATTCAGTGAATATTTACATGTTATTCATAACGTATTTCCCTTTAAATAATTCTTAAACAAATTGTCTGAGCAAGCCCAAGTATACACTTTGCCTGCCGCCATAAATTCGGCATAGACTCGAAGGATATTTCCAAAATGATTTATGCAGCGACGGAGCAGGAATTTAATTTGTTTTTCTTCTAATTCTGGGCCACAACCTGATGCTAGCTTAAAAATTTAATTGGCTGAAAATAATTTCACTCGCTATTCGCAATATTGGTAAGGACTGAGCAATCGGACCAGCTTTCGAAGATCCTATTTTTTTTCTTATTGTTTTGCTATCGTTTGTAAAGTAAACATACGCATTCATATAGTGTTTAGAATTCTTATGAAATGTGATTCGCGAACTTTTTATATTGGAAAAAGCGTAAAACTAAGTTTATATTGTTTGTAACAGACAAACAATATAAACTTAGTTACGGCTTTGTGGATATGCAAATTAACTTAAAAATATAGTATAAAAGAATAACTTAATGAACTAACATAATTGGACAGTTCTCTGGTAAAAAATATGGGCAAAATTAAAAACAATGGAGTAAAATTATTGTTTTAACCTATGGGGCATAAATTGATTTATATATGTAATATACTCCCAAACTAATGTGGAAGAGAGGGCATGCTGCGCTATATACATATATATATATATATATATATATATATATATATATATATATGCATATATATATTGTAAAATATGGTGATTTAAAAATTGCGTGCTATCTCCATTATAAGGAGTAATAGTTTGAATATTTGAATAAAAAATGTTTGCTAACTTTAAAATAAAACTAGATTAAAGGTCATGAAAACGATTAATTACACCTCGAGTGCCGCGGTAACTATCCAATACGATACAGGGAGAATATCCCTGAAAACACAATATTGGATCTTACATTTAAACCTAATCTAGAATAGGCAGCCTATTCTGTATGGTATTAATTTTAATGTTAATGAAAATTTAATGGTTTTAACCCTATCATTGACTAGTTGTGACGTGGTAACCGGATGGAGGGTTCTTGTTTTTTGTGATAGTCTGTTTTTCAGGTCAGTCGTTTTGGTTATTCCAACACCAAAGTTCAGTTTATCAGTGTATTTATTGATTATTCCTACTAAAGTTTTCGTTTATTTTAATGACAAAAATTTGTACTTTTACCGTTTTTATAAATTATTATAGTTTCTTTTGTCAATAATTTAAATAATTGATTATATAAATGATCTTTTGGTTAACTTAATTTAAATCAGAAATGAACAAACCTGAAACAATGATTAGTTCATTTGTTTAAATGTAATGTTAGTAAAAATAAGATGTAATAATTAAAAGGCTTCCAGAGCCTAAAAAGACATTGAAGTTGCTATTTTATTTGTAGGTTCCCTATTCCTAAGGTCACCCACGTATCTGTATGTCTGCTTGTCATAGTTGTTCAAAGAGACCGCTTGATGTAGAAAGTAAAAATATCGCATAGTTATAAACTATACTAACTTAGACATATCTCAATGGCTATCACAAAATTTTAACGGGAAATATTAAGTCCTCGAAAAGGTTTTCTTTATTTCCATAAATAGTGTAGGATATGATTAGAAAGTGTTTCAAAAATATTTTTTCATAACTGGGTAGAACACTTTTGGAAATTTACTCAAAAATTTGCATAAAAAGGTAACTTCTTGTATCCCAAACTACTTAACCTAAAATTATGTGAAACATTCTGTATTTGGAGACCACTCAAAGGATGCGGTAAAACCTTAGAGTTATTATTGTTGAAATATGCATTATAATTTAATATTATAATGCATATTTCAATACCTATGAAATATACAATAGGTAATATGAATGTGATGTGCAAAAATTATTTTTCCATATAGTGCTATAGAAATACCGTTTTTCCTTAAATGTTCGTAACCACCTAAATCCTCTCAGTGCTAATTCTGTTCGTTCGTTTATTTTATGTTTCGCTTGTATATCTGCATATTTTTTTGTTAACACTTGTATCATATAAATCTGTTGAGAGAATTTTAATAAAATGGTTTATATGTAGCAATAAACTGAGGTACGTATCGTATAGAGAATGAGGATGAAATGTGAATTTCGATGATCTTTGTTTCTTTGTTTTGTGTACTTGTGTTATTTTAAGTGTTGTGTTTTTAGAAAAAGGTGATACTTTGAATAGTTTAATGTTACGTCAGAAAGGTGAAAGTTTACGATGAGCACCGTCCTACTGGATATCAAGAGATAGTTGACCTACATGAGTAACTGAGTAGTTAAAACTGGGAAGAACTATTTAGTTTGCCAAGAGGGTAAAACCGCAGGCAAAGAAATAAAGTTTATTTTGGAATTAGACGTAAAAAGTAGTTTAAAATCCTTACTCCTTCAAATCGTTGTGCTTAATGTTGAGCTAAAGTTCATTAAAACTTTAACTTTGCATTGATTTTCATCTACCTAAAATAATAGTTTTTTTAATATGTGTTTCAATTAAATGTGGAGTACTAGCGATATAACCAAAGTCTTCACTAGTTTTTCAATCTGAACATTATATTATTGCATTTTTCATTGGCCGTTTTAGGGTTCAACAGGAAATGGAGTAATCCTTATAATTTTATCATGCTCGTCCATCCATCTGTCACAACCCGCAGTTTCATTCATTTAAGAGTTATGTATACGCTAATAGATATTGGGAAACTAATATAATATATAATAAAATCTCACAAACATTTCTTTCGTATATTTTTCCAAGGTAGAAAATGGGAACAAGAAAATGGTACCGCACTTTCTATCGAATTTGATCTGATTAGATTAGATTAGAAAGTATAGTTAATATTTTTTTTTCGTGTCCAAGCTCTGTTTGTGGTATGGTAAGCTTCATATTTTCGTGCAATGTTTGCTCTTCTCCATATAATTTATTGAAGACATGAAACATTAAAAATTCTCGATAGCTTGTGTACTATTTTACTTGGAAGTTCTACTTTATTACAAATTCTTTTGGTTAACTTAATTTTAATCAATTATTTCAGAAAATAAGACCAACTAAAAATATTACAATCTATTGACCTGACTAGTGCACATAATGATTTGCACTTGGGTGGTTTTAAGGTATCGTACCTAAAAAAGAATGAAAAAATCATCATAAGGCCACTTACGTGTCCATCTACCTTGCCGTGGAACACAGCCTTTTTTATATAAAATTTTTAAGTTTAAAAACTTTATTTGTCACGGTTATGAAGCATACTGCATATATATCATAAAAATATACGCAAACAAATATTTTATGGAAATTTTAAAGGGGCGAAGAAATACTAACCTTTTTTATATTCTTTAGCTTGATAAGGGTTAATGGTAATGGCGATTTCTGCGAATTCCAAATTATTACTTTTCCAGAATTTGATTTAAGTTATTCCTAGATATATTTTTAAAAATTTCCGCCAAAAACAACTTGCGGTTCATATCTTTTCAAAAAAATGGCAAAATTTATTAAAAACTATTATCCTGAACTTTATTAATATTACTAGAAGGCCAGAGCAATGATTAGAAAATTTATAGATTTTTGAGAAATTTTCTATTAAAGATACACTGAGTAATATAAATGAATGACAAAAGCAACATTAATGTTTGTAAAAAGTTAATAGACACACTATGGAATATTAGCGGTATTTCTAATATTCACAACTATCACGGTTAGTTGGAAAAATTAGTGTCGTATAAATATTACAGTTTCAAGAAAATAAATATATACATTTTGTAAATTTAAGAAATCAAAGTTAATACTTAAAATCAATCATAATTTATCAGCCAACTTATATAAAAAGTCTTTGAAATACAGAATAAGTAATGAGGCTGAAGAAAACATGTAAAAATAATGACTAGAAACAAATAAAAAGGCACTTGAAAAAGTAAATATAGAAAAAGCAAAGAAATTACAACTATAAATGGTATTCGGTAAAAGTGCGCAGAATGAAACCTGAGAAAGTATAAATACAGTTACATATTCATGTTGTACAAAGGAGATTATCATCAAATAATTTTAATACAATGGAGGTATAAAAAAAAAATTTGAGTAAACGAAAAAATAAAATCCATCAATTTCATAAAACGATTATAAAACCATTCGTTATTACTTTTTTTTTAATGTATTTATTTTTATGTTCTTTTCTAAAACACTTTGACCTTACGATCTCTTTGAAAATACGAAACATGTATGTAATGTAAGGTTACTTGTTATTCAGTTTGTGTCTTAGATTTGTAATCACTCTAAACATAAATTATTTCAGGAAACAAATAGTGAAGTTTTTTATTGTTTTCCTGGTTCATCAGTATGTTATTACATAAACTTTATATATTTGCCTCGAATCGAGAATGAAATTGCTTCAATGAATGATAGGTTTTAAGTAAATTTCTCTTATACTGAGAAATACTAATAATGAGAACACTTTAACACTTTTAATATTAAAATTGTATTAAAAGTGTTAAAGATGAGATCATTTCATTACTTACTGTAGTTATTTTTTCATTTACTATAGCCAGACATAATTTTTTCTTGTTTCACTAAGCAAATAAATAAATATCATTTAGGGGGTTTATGCCTATATCACATATAAGATTATCCAATCGTTTATTTATCTCATTGCCAATAATATTTACAAAAAATCAAATACCATTTCTAAAAACCTTGAAACTCTTTCTAAAAAACTCGACGAAACTAAAATTTAAATAAAGTGTAACTACCAAATAGTACAATAAATTCATTTAAAATATTAATAATTATGGAAAAGAATTTTGAAGACGTGATTATACTTAATCCCTAGTCAGAATTAAATTCCAAGGCAAGACTTGCTTTTTGCCACTTAAAATGGAAAAGCTTGAAAGGAAAAGGGAAAACTTTCAGTATGATTCATTACTTAGAAATATAGCCTATTGTGCCATATTTCTAAGTAAATATATTCGTTTAATTAATTCCACTAATCGCCATTAAACTCACTCCACGTTCTCGCTTTCTGCTTTTGTTATTATAATTAGACACGAAGTTAGAAGCTCTTCTTTAATAATTTACTATCAATATTCAGCTTGTGTAAAATTTCTGTGATTTATAGTTCTTAACTTTAACTAATTTTTTACGTATTCCTTAAGCGCCTTTAAATTTTTTTGGGGTATATATACATGTATGTATATATATACACGCATATACGCACACACACACACACACATGTGTGTGTAAATATATTATTACATAATATATATATATATATATATATATATATACATATATATATATACATATATATATATATGTATCGATATACATATATATATATATATATGTGTACATATATATATATATATATAAATATATATATATATATATATATATATATATATATATATATATATGTATATATATTTATGTAGTGTTCTTGCAAATTATATAAGTAGAATTTTAAATTTATTCTGAGTTTTCGAACTCACGATTGAAAAAGTAGAGGAAGTCAGGGAGGGCGATTAATAAATATTTATAAATTTAACCTCAATTTAATTGTAGATGTTACTCAATTCTCAAGAATAAATGAAAAAAATATCGTCTCCACTTTGTAGATACAGGCAGATAAAAAAAAATTATTTGCCACATACTAGATAAATTTCCTGTAAGGCATATACTAGCAAAACTGAATTCACTTGGGTATAAAACTATTGAAACTTTGAGGCTTCGACAGACGGACAGGCTGACGATTGGACATTGCGAAATTATAAAGGTACATTGCTTTATAAAAACCTTAAAAATTAAAGCATGTAATAAATTTCTACGTTACTTCTACTCGCAAATTCTTCTTTTTCCTTTCATACTTTTACATCTTGAAAGATAATTAATATAATTATGTCGAGTTTATTATTTTCGATTTGACAAAAGACTCAGTCTGAGACTTAAGAAAATTATTAAAAAGATTATCTCATTAAGCAATTCTTGTGTGCCAATTATATCGAGGATTATTTTGATAAGGTAAATCTGTTTTGAATTCCAGTTAGAAATAAAAATTTTTATAGATAGAAATATGTGCAATAAAACAAGTTTTATACCTAGTTTCAACTTGTGGTAATTTTCTTTGAAACTCACCAAATAACACAATAATTAATATTCAGTCTTTTTACTACACTAAATAAGTAAATATCCAGAAATAATATGCATCGATTTTAGTTCCCAAAATTCATTCGTTATTATAATCTTTCAATTTAACCACCACCCACTCGTCAATAAAGAATCCTTCCTATAAATTTAAGGGTTAGCCTATCTTGAAGAACCTGTATCTATGATACCCTAGATATTCATTTCACGTCATCGCGCCAGCGTAATTAATTAAACCTATGCCGTGAATTCTGGCTCTTTGGCGTCATGTCAAAAGTCGCTTTGTACATTTTAATTTTGCTCTCGGGTGATATGCTCTGCTCAACGTAATGTTAACGACCCCGCTCTTTCAATGATATTAGTCACTTTTATTTAGACTGAAGCTAATTTATTTCACAATATGTTCCTGAAACCAATATCAGACATGATTCATTCCCCTCAGTTTATAAATATCCTATCTTTTCAATGAGGTTATGTAAATATGTGAATACATTTTGCAGTTTAATTTTAATAGATTGATACTCAATCTCGGACTTCTAATTTTTGCCAGATTAATCAAATGCTATAGTAGCGGAGAATTAAAAAAAATTAGTAGCAAACAATTTAAAAAATACGATTTCAACTACTGAATTTTTTTCTTAACAATGCGACAACTACCAATTAAGTGCTTAATGCTGTATTTTTTCTCAGATTTGCAATGATATACACAAGAGAAAGTAATAAACAGTACGACATATACATATAGAGTACAATTTTATTCTTGCGTGTATACAACACTGAATTGATTGTGAGCCCCTTTTACTGCTATTTAAATTTGTAAATAAATTTGCAGGCAAATGGTCTTAAAATTGATTAAAAACAGTCTTCAAAATAAGAAGTTAGCGCAAGATTACATGGAAAGAAATAAAATTACTGAAATAATTTGAAAATTATTTAAATTTTATAATTAATTGATAATTTAAGATATTTATGACACCTCTGAAATAACCCCCCTCCCCCAAGTTTATTTTTATTGTTCTCCAGTTAAAAGGACAGCTATTTTTTGCATTCGTCCCCAAATAGCATATCTTACTTTTAAAATATATTATAATAAATAATTTTTTTTATACCTTCTTTTTAAATGAAATGTTTCAATATTAAATATTTAAATATTAAAGTTACCTAGGATTTTTATCTACTCCTTACTTAGAATTTTTACTATAGAAATTTCGGTCGTAATTATATCAATTACAACTTTTTCAAATTTGCTATTGGTATTGAATTTGTCCGTTACTTGATTAATAATAAAAAAATGTGCATAACACAATAGTTCAAGGCCTGCTTTTAACGCAACTCGCATGATATTTTTATGTAGCGACTGTATATTAACCGGGCAGTACACCGTAACCAGCCAGACAAGTCGTCTTAAGCTTTCGTCCAACTATATGCCGGAAGGATATCTTTATAACTTGCTTCAGCCGCCCGAACTTCCTGTTCGATCGGGTGCCTGATTATTACGGGAAACGGACGTGTGCGTATCAATTTCTCTCTATTTTTCTATGTAGTTAAACTTCTTAATTTTCTATGAAGTTAAACTTCCTAACGGACGTGTGCGTGTTATTTTTTTTCTATTTTTCTATGCAGTTAACTTTCCTTAACTTAATAAAAAAGATCAATTACAACGTAATCAAAATAGTAAAAAATTTTAATAAAATCTTTGTTATATTCATCCACTTACCTTTATATTTTACTGCCACAAAAACCGGCAAATCAAATTTAAGTATTTAATTTCTGAAATAATGACGGATATAAATATTTATTTTTAAATTTTGTTACTTTGCTATAAATATTTCTTTTCATAAATTACGTTAGTATGTCCTAAAAAAAATTCACAGATTTTATATGTTTCAACCTTTTCTCTGATAATCAATAATGATCACATTTAGTTAATAAGTACACTTCTTTTTCTAGTTCATTAAAGGTAACAAAATTTATTCTGAGGATATAGTAAATTTGTATTTTATTTTTATTGTTCTGGTTATAAAAATAGCTAGACTTAGGTGATAAGTTTTACCGGACTACATTAATTTAACATACATTAATATTTTAAAGTTCTAACATTAGGCTGGAAAAATCTATAGGAAACTCTGTAGGAAACGGGATCGATATTTATTACGGAGTTACCATACATGTATTTAAAGATACTCAAATAACAATAAATTGGATTTATATATTGTATTTAGTAGACGTGATTACGTCAGTGGTACGAACAAAAGCTCTAGGTAGAAAACCTCCTAAGCTACCAATCTAAGCAAAATTGAGTTATTTACGGATGCATGGTTAAAGGGTTATGCATTATTTTGAAATTTACTTATACTGACTTTTCATGTCTTGACTCAAATTAATTGATCCTTCATTGACACTATACGATATAGCCAAGACTTCTTGTCAAAAAATAGCTCACTAGTATAGCTATTTTACATATTCTTCATTCCAACCTAAAACAAAAAAGAAATTCGCAAATTTTGCAATATTTTATAGCAGGTAGAATTGTCCAAAAATGCCTTCAATTTTTTAAAACTTGCTGTGAAAAATAATTAAAATTTACATTATTTTAACAACTTTCAAGAATAATGTTTAATAAACTGAAGAAATTTTAAAGAAATCTACATCTGTATATTTTAAAATTTTGTTTAGTATTTGATACAAAATAATAAATATTTCATAGCCGGGTGCGCCAAATTTTGTTGCTATTTTAAAAAAACTTAAAGAATATTTTTGCAATGCCAACCTATTGACAAATTTTATGTTCTCCGAAATAAGGACTTTTATTAAGAGATTTTTGCTTGAAAGTCCGACTTGGATAATTTAGCTTTAACAACCAACAATAGTCTGCCATTATCCTTTTATTTCAACTTCCCTGATAGCGACGTTTTATCTGTCACGTCCTGATGAAATATTTTGCTTTGCTCTACACTTACAACTCTCACTTTATCAGGAACCTAGTCCAAGTGCGAATTAAGGAAGTGAAGTTTAATGCTCATCGAACATTCCATTTTTTCGACATTTTCAATCATAATTTGGACATTTATGGTTTCTTAGGAAATTGCTCACTACTTCCTTAAAAGATTTCCAGGCTTCCAGTTCAATTTTGCTTAATTTGTCAACGGTAGTTGTGTCTTTCATCAATTTTCTTATGTCAGGGCCAAGAAAAATAAATTCTCTCACTTTAGCCTTAAAACAGAGGTGGAATAATTTAGTGTGGATATTTAAAACTTTCTCCTTCTTTATTCAGTGTTTTCACAAATTGTTCCATCATTCCAAGTTTTATATGTAAAAGAGGTGGCAAAACTTTATCCGAGGGGCTTAAATTTTTTGTCACCTCATTTGTGGTCCCAAGAACTAATTAATCTCTAGGTGGTCAATCTTTCTTCGTCAGTGTTGTCTTAGTCCAGTGTTGTCTTCGTCCAGTGTCTTCGTCCAGTGTTGTCCCTTGTCTCATTGATCCTCTTCTAATAATTTAAGTTAATTACGGTTAAATAAGATCTTCAGTAAATGACTTAAAACTTCACATTTTTTCCAATAATAAGGGTTCAGTTAATTACGTTTTATTTAACCAACTGTTTATGAACACTTACTCATTGTTGTCTACTGCAATTATTCAGTGTGTTTTTTGTTCAATAAGGAACAATTAAAATAAAATAACAGTTCTTAACTAGGTAGTCCTAGGTAGTTTAAGCAAACAAAACTATGCTAAGTAGCTAAAAATGTTGACATGATGGAATTTTATAGCATATTTCTCATCATCAGCGCTCGAAAATCTGTCAAAATCAGTCATCAAAACTGAAAGGAGAAAACCATTGCAGACTTGTGTTATTACAATCATTGAAATCAACATCATAATAAATTTTCTATATTTACAATTTTATTACAAATATAATATAATAAATAACTATATCCACAAATATGGAATTACAAATGTACTTATGGACTACTATTACAATTTATTGCTTCGAATATAAATTTAGACTACAGTATGCCAAGGTGCAGTACCTTGACCAGTATGGAGAATTATCGATATAATTGGAGAAAATGACGTAAGTCGAATATAAGTATTCGGTATCTAATGTCATTTTAAATATAGGTTTAAATGCCCACAGCAGCATAATTCAGGTACCAAGAGACATTTTTGAGCCCGTAAAATATTAACAAAACTTTTATCTGATACAGATTTAAATTCTTTTTTTATGATATTAACCAAAATTAAGCAAAGAAGCTCCTTAATTGAGCAAAACTCACGTTGGTCACTTATTTGCCTTTGAAGTGGATAATGTAAAAAAATTCCATTTTTTCAAATATACTTCTATATAATTGAAGACATATTAAAATTATATAAATTGTAGACTCCAAATATTTCTACTTGAAAATAATCTGTTCAAAGATTTAATTCTCTCGCATTCTCATTTTTATCGCGCATACGACAAAGAATTTTTTGTATCACAATAAAACCGCCACTAGCTCCTTAAAAGGGAAAGTATATTTACCGACTAAAAAAAGGGAAAGCGAAGACGTTGAGGTTGATAAAATCTCATTGTTTACTTGGAGTAATAGATTAGAGAATAGATTATCTCGAATTTCTTTTTCTTATCGTGTCGGTCTCTTGATGTCGCGACTCGTCAGTTACGAGGGCCTAATTAAAATTAGGACTTCGCCCTCGCAGCTACGTTCCGCAATCAATTCTCGCCGGAGGATTTTGCTGGACCTTAATGTGATGTTTGCTCAATATCGCTGTTTTACATTTCTTTCTTGCTTATATTTATTTTTGTAGTCCAAAGACATTTGGGAACGAAGTGGAACAGATATTAGAGATATTTTCTCTCATAATATTTATCCTTTCCTATTAAATTCCTTTTAAACTTTTATTAATTTATTAACAGAATATTTAAATACTTTTTTTAATTTTATTTACGCAATATTGACATTAATTTTTTTATTATTGAAATCAACAAAATGCTTTTAAGGAATATTTTGATTGAGTAACCTTTGAAAATATTAAATATTTTTTTATTTTTAAAAGATTTGTATTTTTGTGCACAAAAATCTTTATCATTCCATATTTTAAAAGAACTCTACTATCATCTGGTATGATTAATTATAATCTCTAAATCTGGTTAAACTTTATATATTTATGTACAGGTAAATAGTTGCTATTTATTTTGTGAAGGAATTTCATAGAATTAATATTTGTGTTGTATGTTTATGTTATAGACTTATTTGACATATTTATATCATTATATAAAATTATGAAATTAATATTTATTCTTTATTAATATAATATAAATTAGAATAAGATGAAACATATTTAATTTTTAAGATTCTAACCCTTAGAATATAAAAACGAACTCTAAAAACGTAATTTTCTTTCCATCTCTCCGTCATTCTCCAAGAAAACGTGGATGTATAAATTTGCAATTAATGTAAAATACTTATGACTATAACTTCATATTTGTAAAAAAACTATGCTCAAAGCAATGAAAAGATAACATCTTTCGAGTATTACGTATTTTGATAGTGACTCACTTACTCTCTCATTAAAAACTACCCTACAATTTTAAATCATTAATTTTAAAATTTATGTAGAATTATTTCAGGACACACTATTTTTTCTTTTTATTTTATTAGCCAGTGCGAAGTTCCCATAACTACCTCCCTCCTATATCGTCAGATCCTTCTGGTTACAATTAAACAACCAACGAGTTTTTGCGACAAGTGAAATCAACCCAAGCTTTATGGGTTTATCGTTAGCCATTGTGAAGTTCCCGAGACCACTTCCTTTTTCGGCTGTTTTCTCCAATAATTAAAAGTAAATGGAAATCGACATTATAAATTTGTTTACATACAGAGTTACGTATAAATAAAACTAATAAAATCGATTTAAAATATAGTTCTATTTTTCGTGTGCGACTGTTACATATCAATTTATTCAAATATAATTACATACGACGTACACATTTCTTAATTTAAAAACTACGCTTAACATAAACTTTTAACCCAGGATTCCTTCCCAGCATATTTTTTTATTTTTCTTCAATCTTTTTGCATTACCCGATGGAGCATTAAAAACTAATGAATGTTCAGTTTTCTCTCTTGTAAATATTTTCATGGTGTTATTATAAAGAAATTTGTTTTACAATATCAAGCGTGTTTACATTCTAAGTTGCAATTTTATTATGACGTAAAGCCATATGTTCAGTATCATAAGGGAAAAATGCAATTAACAAATTTTTTTTAACTATTTTCGGCTGTTGTTCCAATTTATATTAAATTTTGAACAAAATTTTTGTTTATTTATGCAAACAATTTAAAAAAATTATAATTTTAGGAAAACTTATCAAATCGTTTTCAAAATACGAATAAGACGGTATCAAGTTTCAATTGATATCATTAAAAAGCTTAAGGTGCTTAATTTAGTATAAATTGCAAGCTGCAACAATTTTAATACACGGCATTTCATGTGGCATACAGAAATTATAATTAAAATTTTCTATAAAATAAATTTCCTTTCAAAATGGATTTTGAAATTCTTTGTGTGATAAATGGCGGAAATTCGAAAATTAAAGGTAAAAGTTGTTGAACATAATATAAAGTAATTTTTTCATTAAAATTTTAATACGGAAAATATATTTTTTCTGTTAAACTACTTGGACATTATAGAACAAATTTAAGTGAAATACAATATTTTCTAATGTAATAATCCAAATTTACCTTCCATTAGAAATACAATTATTAAAAACTTTTCTTTCTATGCTTCTCATATTACAATTAAACATTTTGTTGACTTACTAGTCACAAGAAATTATTTGTTACTTTCCGTAAAAATGCATAAAGTTACCCAAAAAATCATATTGATAATTTTTCAATCAAACCCTTGTGTTCAATATTATATTCGCGTTAAAAATTTAGCTAAACCGAATGTGTAGTTTAATAATAAAATCGGTTCCTAATTGCCTCTTCTAGGAAATAAAATACATTTCCTGCGAAATAATCAGAATTATTCAATAAAAATTTACATGTTATTGAAAATATAATTCTTTTTAAACAATCTTTAAACAAACTGTCAGAGCAAACCCAACTATACACTGCGTCTACAGCCTTAAATTCGACATTGACCGGAGGGATAATTCCAAAATGATTTATGCAGCTACGGAGTGGGAATTTAATTTGTTTTTCTTATAATGTTGTACAACGACCCGATGCTGGCCTAAGAATTTATTGGCTGGAAATAATTTAGTTCGCTATTCAAAAGGAATGCGAGTCAATATTGATAAGAACTGAGCGAGCGGACCGACGTTCGGAGATGTAATTTATTTTCTTATTGCATTGTTATCGTTTGCAAAGTAAACATACGCATTCATATGGCATTTAAAATTCCTAACAAATGGTATTTGTTGATTTTTCTTGATGGAAAAAGCGTAAAACATTTAACGATTTCGAACAATACAAAACTTAGTTACAACTTTTATGTGAGTGCAAGTTAACTCAATAATCACGTATAAAAGAATAACTGAATAAATTAACATTGTTTGATAGTCCTCTGTTACAAAATATTGGCGAAATTTAAAACAATGTAGAAAAATTATTGTAATGACCTTTAGGGCATCAATAGGGTTATAAATGTAACGTACGCTGGAACTACCGTGACGCATGAAGGAGAGAGTATATATATATATATATATATATATATATATATATATATATATATAAATATATATATATATATGTATACATAACATTAACTAGAATACTATAGAACTCAGAATATGGTGCTGTAAAAATTGCGTGCTATTCTTAAAGAGTAATAATTCGAATATTTGAATAAAAAATGTTTGCTAACTTAAAAATAAATTTCACACGAAATAAATATGAAAGTAGATTAAAGGTTATGAAAATGATTAATTTTCCCTCCAGTGCCGCGGTAACTATAGAATACGATACAGGGGTAATATCCCTCAAAACGCAATATCGGTTCTTATATTTAAACCTAACCTACCTTACGAAGTTTCTTCTCTATAGTACTAGTAAATAACGTTAATGAATATTTTGTAGATAATAATTTTACGTCAATAATATTTAACCCTAATTTTGACTAGTTGTGACGTAGTTACCGTTCAAAAGTAAAAGCTCAGTTTATCAGTGTATTTATTGATAATGCTTATATATGTTTCCGTTTATTTTAATAACAACAACTTGTACTTTACCGTTTTCTTAAATTATTATAGTAGTAGTATAGTGTCAATAATTAAAATACATACATATATATATATATATATATATATATATATATATACATATTTATTCAGAATTATACAACCTACAAAAAATGTACCAATGTATAAATATAATGGTAGTAACACTGCTTTCTTTTAGGTTCCTTATCCCTAAGATAACCCACATATCTGTCTGTGTGATTGTCATAGTTGTTCATAGAGACCGCTTGATGTAGAAACTCACAATATTGTATAGTAATAGACTACTTCACTATATATCATACTAGTTCGCATATATCTCAGTAGCTATAACAAAATTATTTATCCACAATTAAATGAAACTACGTGTTGTAGTATTATTTCCACTTTCTTTAATTTCTTTACCACGACCTAGGTTTCGTTGTATTACAACATCTTCATGTGGGATATTAGCGTAGATCTTTGCTAATATCCCACCTGAAGATGTGGTAATACAACGAAACCTAGATCGTGGTAAAGAAATTAAAGAAAGTAGAAATAATACTACATCACGTAGTTTCATTTAATTGTGATTAATGAACTTCTACAAAATTAACGCCGAATATATTCAATATTCAAAATGATTTATATGAAAATTTTAACAGGAAGTATTGAATCACTGAAAGGGCTTTTTTATTTTCATACATTCCCTATATATTTTACATACGTGCACTATGGGATGTCGTTTGAAACTGCCTCAAAAATATTTTTTCATAACTGAGTTTATTCAGTATATTTCCGAAGATATATATCTTCGGAAATATACTGAAAAATATATTAAAATATTCTTGTACTTGAAACTACATAAATTAAAATTATAAGAAAAAATCTGTTTTTGGAAGCCCACTCAAAGGTTGTAGCAAAACTATAAAATAATTAATTAGATTTATTATTGTTGAAATACGCACCATAGTTTTAAACCTTTGAAAGATACAATAGGTAATAGGGTTATGATGTGAAAAATTATTATTTGTATATAGTGCCACAGAAATACTGTTCATCCTTAAATGTTGGTGAGTACCTATATATGTATGGAATCCTCCTAGTGCTAATTCTGTTAGTGCTTGACATATTTTTTTTATATTTCGTTTGTATGCATATTTTTTTTAGCGCTGATATCAAATAAAAATATCCAGAGAATTTTAATAAAATTGTTTACATGAAGCAATAAACTGACTTACATATCATATCGAGAATAAGCTTGAAATGTGTATTACAAAGACCCTATGTTTCTCTCTTTTATGTATCTGTATTACTTTAAGTGTTGTGTGTTGGGAAAAAAAGGTGATATGGTGCATAATTTAATGTTACGCCAGAGAGGTGAAAGTTCAAGATGAGCACCGGCCTACTGGAAATCAGGAAATAGTTGACCTATATAGGTAACTATGTTGTTAAAACTGGGAAAAACTACTTAGTTTTCTAAGCATGTAAAAATGGTGACAAAAAATTCAATTATTTGGCAATTTGACTTAAAAAGTAGTAGTTATAACCAGTATCTCTATCTTTTTAGACATTTAGGTTCTTACTCATTCTAATCCTTGCGATTTAGTATTACAAATAAGCTTAATATTGAGCTAAAATTCATCACAACTTTAACCATTTATTGATTAGTTTCTGCTTAAAATAACACTTTTTCTATATGTGTTTCGATCATATGTGGAGTACTAGCAATATATTCAAAGTTTCGACCAGTTTTTCTATATGAACATTATATTGTTGATTTTTTTATTTGCGGTTTTAGGCTTCAACAGTAAAATAAGGATTCTTTCAAATTGTACCCTACTCTTCCATCTGTCTGTCATAATCCGGCAGTTTCATTTATTAAAGACCTATTTACATGCTAATAGATATTGAGAGTCTAATATAAAATATAACAATAAATCAGAACATCCTTAGGATATATTTTTCCCAATAAAATGGAAGAACGAAAATGGTTACACACTTTCGAAAGAATGGGATATTATCAGATTGGGTTTTTAAAATGAAATCAAAGTTAAGTTAATATTTCTTTCTTATTTCCTAGCTCTGTTTGTTGCATATTATGCTTTTTATTTTCGTGTAAGAAGAGCATACTTCTCCATAAAATTTATTGAAGATTTAACAGATTAAAAATTCTTGATCGCTTCTAGATAATTTTATTTAGTAGTTCTTGATCGCTTCTAGATAATTTTATTTAGTAGTATCTTATTAGAAATTATTACGGTTTACTCAATTTTAAATTTCCGCAATATGACAAAATATGAACAACTAAAAAATAATTCAAACAGTTGAACTAACTAGTGCACATAATAATGTCTAGTTTTGTGGTTTTTAAGGTGTCCTGCCTAAAAAGGCATAAAACAAAACCCTTGAAAGGCCACTTACACACAACACAGCATTTATTTAGTGCAAAAACTTTTTAATTGTCACTGTTATGAAGCATATTAACCTTACATATCGTAAAAATATACGCAAACAAATATTTTTATGGAAATGTTAAAGCGACAAAACAAATACTAACCTATTTTGTCTTCTTTAGTATACTGAATATTAATTGGAAGGGCAACTTGCTTGGATTCCAAATTGATTCTTTTTGAGAATATGACTTAAATTGTTTCTATATATTTCAGCAGAAAACTGGTTCTTCATATCTCTTTAAAAAGGTGTCCAAATTTATTAAAACCAATATTTTTATGGAAATGTTAAAGCGACGAAACAAATACTAACCTATTTTATCTTCTTTAGTATACTGAATATTAATTGGAAGGGCAACTTGCTTGGATTCCAAATTGATTCTTTTTGAGAATATGACTTAAACTGTTTCTATATATTTCAGCAGAAAACTGGTTCTTCATGTCTCTTTAAAAAGATGTCCAAATTTATTAAAACCATTATCCGGAAGTTTATTAAATATTACCAGAAAGAAGGCTATATCAATGATTAGAAAACTCACAGTTTTTGAGAAATTTTCGATATTTTTACGAGTGTGAAAGATACACTAGGTAATATAATTACATGGTGAAAAACTACATAATTGTTTGTAAAAAGTTTAATAGATACGCTGTGAAACATTATATTAAAGGTATTTTCAATATTTACAGATATCTTGGTTAGTCACGAAAATTCCTTTCCTATAAGTCTTATTCATATTAATTGAATCCCCTGCAATGCGTATACTAGCAAAATTGCATTCACTTGTGTCCAAAGCCATTGAAACGTTGATACTCCGATTGACATTGCAAAATTATAAAGGTTTTTACTTTAAAACTAACTCTAAAAATGAAACCAAGTAACAAATTTTTAAGTTACAATGTCCTACGCGTGATTCCTGGGCATTCTTCATTTTTCTTTTATACATACTTTTACTTAATGAAAAATATTAGTAAAATTATATTGGTAAATTATTTTCGAATTGGTAAAAGACTCAGTCTGCGACTGAAGACAATTGTTAAAAACATTATTATTTGAATGTGAGTTTGCTATTTCCATATATTAAGATATTCTTGTGTGCCAATTAGCCGGATTACGGAGGATTATATGAGGTAAATCTGATTTGAATTCCAGTTAGAAATATACGTTTTTATATATAGCAATATGTGTAAGAAAACGAATTTTATACCTAATTTCAACCTTTGGGACCTTCATCTGAAACTCAGTAAACAACATAATTAATATTAAGTCTTCTTCAAATTTCATGTTACATTTATTTCGTTGAAGCCACTACTATCGATAGATAAATATCCAGTAACAATGTGCATCGACTTTAATTTCCAAAATTCATTCATTTTAATTATTATATTCTTTTTATTTAATCATGTATAAAATTTTTTTTCTTCGGCCTGCATCGTTCCTCTATAAAAGATCCATCTTATAAATTCCCATGCCGGTCTATCTTGAATAAGCTGTTTCTATGACACTCCAGATACTCTTGTGATATCATCTCGCCAAAGAAATAAATTAAACCTATGCCGTGAATTCTGGCTCTTGGGCGTTAATTCAAAAGTCGCTTCGGGTTATTTTTTATTTTGGCTTCGGGTTATTTGCCATACTTCAGGTGCTGAAGGTCACATTAACGGCACAGCTCTTTCTATGATATCAGTTACTTTTGTTTAGACTCCAGTTAATTTATTTCACAACATATCCCCCAAACCAATATTAGGCATGTCAAATTCCGTTCAGTTAGTTCATATGATTATGTTAGTATGCGGATAAATTTCGTAGTTTCATTTTAATATATCGAAACACATTCTTGCGGTTCTATTATTCGTTAGATTTATCTAAAGCTATAATAGTGGAGATTAGAAAAAAAATAAGTAACACAAAAAGGTAAAAAGTGCGATTGACAATTTTTCTTTAACAATGCGACAATTAATAATTAAACGCTCAATACTGCATTTTTGTCAGTTTTGCAATATATAGACAGACACTAGTAAATAGAACGACATATATATTCAGACAAATTTATGATAATTTATATTTTTCGATACTTGATTCCGATACCATCAGGTAATTTTAAAAGAACATAGTGTGTGAGTAGTCAAAGGGACAATTTTCCTTCTTGTTACTTAACGTATATTTAATCAAATAATAAACTTGTGCTCTCATGAAATTGAAAGTTTTGTTTTTACTGCTCGAAATCAAGCATATTTTAGAAATGCCTATCACTTTACTGTATCAATAGATATTATTTTGCTGCATGAAATTTTACTCATTCAGAAGAAAATTGACTGAAATAGATACAGATAAGGCAAGAGTCTGTTTTATAGACTAAATTTGGTATTTAACTCTATACAATATCTTTTATAACACCGTTATGGTTTTTTTTAATATTTATACAAACTAATGAAACATTTATAAATAAAACACGTCGAATTCGAACAATACAGAAAGGCACGTTTTAGAATGATTTAAGAGTCTCGTAACTATTTTCCAGTATCTAAAATTATATACACATTGAAAAGCTGCTTTTAGATGTTGATATTTATTTTAATATTAATTTTTATACCTCGTGTGTTTTTAACAATACATTGGAAACTAGAAATTCAACATTTTTTTTTCAATAGAGATCGACCATTAAATAGCTGTATATCGCGTGCGCAACTCGTGGCCCTTCTTCATTGGTTGTGCTTATATTTAGAAACCTGTTTAATTATATCAAGATTCCTCACAATATCGTCGAATTAACTATATGATTTTTTGTAAAAAAGGTAGGACATGCCCGTTTACACCCTAAATTTGTCGAGAAATGCCAGCATGTTAATTCAAAAAGTTCATTCAACACTTTTGAAAGCGAGTTAAATTATTTATTATACTGTGGCCAATAGCTTCTTATATTGAGTGCAAGAAATGTACAGTTATTTACCAGCATTAACAAGTTCATGAAACTTTATTTCTACCAAAATTAACTTCACTCGTGTCCAGCATTTTTATTTATTTAACTTTTTTCTGAACTCTTCGCACTGACTTCTTCAACTAAGAACTTTGGACATTACATTAACAATAGCTAACACGACCAAAATATTTAATGCGGTAAAATTATCTGCAAAGCGTCCATTTGTTGCGTTGCGGGTCATCATCGATGATCTCGGCCCACAACGTTCCTACATTAGAGTTATTAATCCCCTTCAAAAGTAAAGGCTTCCCAGTAGTTATGGGAACAGCTAATAATCTATTAATAGTTTATTGTTATGAAATTTCGATGTAATAAAGAAAATCCAACATTTAACTGATTATCGCCAGCCTCTCTTACAGGTAGGTAAAATTAGAAATGAATTTTTGAGTAAATTGTCTTAAATTGGTTTAAAACAGTGAAACATTGGTTTAAAACAAGAAGATAAGACAGGTTTATGAGGAAAGGGAGGAAATTTCTAAAATAATTAGAAAATTAAATAAATAATGTAATTAATTTTGATATTAATTAAAAATTTAACATATACATAACACACACCGCCAAGTTTATTTTTATTGTTCTAAAAAAAGACTATTTTTTGCTTTCATCCATAAAAAAGAGATATCCTACCTTACTTTTGAAAATTATTATAATCATTAATTTTTTATATACCAAGTTTTTAAATAAAAATTTTCAATATTATATAATTAAATATCAAAGTTACCTAGGATTTTTTAGGGGCTAACCTAATAATTTTACAATAGAAATTTCTATTGTATTTTATGTCACTTTAAATTTGCTATTGGTGCTGAATTTGTCTATTACTTGATCAACAATAAACAAATGTGGATAACACAGCCTGCTTTTCACGCAACCCGCACAACATATTTATATAGCGACTGCATATTAACCAGGCAGTACACTGTGACCAGCCAGCCAAATCGACTTAAGCCTTCGTCCAACGATATACGGGAAGTTTATATTTCGCTGCAACTGCTCACACTTCCTGTCTTTTTGGGTGCCTGATTATTGCGGGAACCAAATGTGTGCGTGTTACTTTTTCTCTATTTTTCCATACAATCGACTTCCTTCGTTTAGCAAAGAAGATCAGTTATAAGAGTAAATTACTTACCAATAAATATTTATTAAAATATTAATTATATTCATTTACTTACCTTTATATTTGAATGTAACGGAAACCGGCAAATCAAATTTAAGTATTTAATTTGTGAAAAAATGTTTCACAGATATTTTTATTTTTAACTTGCTTCTGATAAACCGTTTAACATTCCTAGAGAATTTGTTTTCATAACTAATGTAATTCGTTAGTACAAGCAATTACATAACTAACGTAATTACTGTACAAAAATATACAGATATCGATTTATTTGAACCTTTATCTGATAATCGATTATGATCACATTTCGTTAATAATTACACTTTTTTTTCTAGCTAAATTAAACGTAACAATATTTAAATATGATTATAGAGTTATTTCCTTTATTAATGGTATTGTTGCGGTTATAAAAATAGCTAGACTTGGGTTATAAGTCTTACCTAACTACATTAACTGAATATCTATTAATATTTTAAAGTAAAAAAGTTAGGCTGGAAAAACCCACAGCAACTTTCTAAGAAATGGGATCGATATTTATTACGGTGGTTAACATACACGCATTTAACGATGTCCCAGTACCAATAAAATGAATTTGTATATTGTATTTAGTGGACGTACTTACGTCAGTGGTTTGAACGAAAACTTTATGTATAAAATCTCGTAAGCTATACATTTAAGTAAAATAGATTTCTTTACGAATGCATAGTTTACGATTCATTCATTAATTTCAAATTTTCTAGATTTTTCATATCTTGACTCACATTAATTGAACCTATATTGAGACTATACAATAGATAGCCATGATATATGGTAGAAAAATAGCTCACTAATTTATCTATCACATAAATTCTTAATTCCAACACATAATGTTCTTAAATTATAGAATATATGATGATGTTATGTGGGATTGTAAAAAATGCATCCAACTTTTTAAAACTTGCACTGCAAAATAGGATAAGGTTAATATTATCTTATAACGCACTGTAGAAATTTTGAAGAAATCTACATTTGAATATGTTGAAAATTTGCCTTATTTGCAATATTACGAAATAATTGCAAAAATTAATATGATTATATTTTCTACTTAGGCTTTTATTGGTGATACTGATGCAGTAAATCCATATAAATACCAATTTTAAAAAAAGTTGATTATATAAACATTTTTGTTACACAAAATATAATAAATAATTTGCGTCAAAGTGCCTAAATTACGAGTTTGAATTAAAATACAACCTACATCGCCTCAGAAAATTACGCTGCGAACGAATAAAATATGGTTGTTGATTTTACCTAATGAATACAAATATAGTTAAAATTTTTATTCGTAAGTCACATTCGGTTATGATCTCCCTCAGGTAGATTATTATATATTTTTAAAATAGATTTAATTGAAAAAAGGAACAATCGGATTTAAACTAAGGGGAGCGCGCCGGCCAATGAATCCTACCACAGTGACCAATCAATAAATGAGGAAAAACATTGTATAACTTTTATCGCTCGCTCCATGTTTAATGAATGATTTACAGTCTTCTTGGTACTACATTTTCTAGAGAGCACGACATTCTCCCAAGTCTGTCAATTTGGTTCGCAGAAACTACAAGTACCGTGCTCTTTTTGAATTTAAGGATAGATCAATGAGACAAATATTTTTTTCTAAACTCCTTTCCATAAATTCACTGAAAATTGATTTTAGTATGTAACATATTACGACTTTTTAAAACTATTTTTCACTCCTCGGGATTGTGAAGTCAAAAGGGATCGAGTCTTCCATATGTCTTCTCAACATCACTTAGTAAAATTGTTGGGTATTTGTAAAATGTTGGGACAATCAATTCTTCATCGCTGAACATAATAGGGACGTATATTTTCTCTACGTTATGGGTAATTAACAACAAAATATGGTGTATAAATACGTCTCTCCACTTAACGCACAATCAGTCGTTTCAATACCAGTCAGTATTCCTTCGTCTCTATCAACACAATATGGAACTTTACATATATGGAACCCTTCTAAAGCCCAATCCTCGCTATTCTCCCATCTAAATACGATAAGTATAGTTTAATAAATACACGATGGTCAGGAAGTCACTGCATTGCTCCTCCTGCGTATAGGTTTCCTGTAGTCACTGTGAAACCTAGAAGTTTCCCGACTTCTGCTCTGTGCAGTACTATATTAATAACTCATTGTGTGGTACTCATGCACGACACACGTATTGTAACAAAGGTCCAAATCATGAAGACGATTACATCGTAAAAATAAATCTATGGAAATAACTTAAGATAGCGAAAGCACATAACGAGATAATGGTAGTGATCTATGATCTATGAGATAATACGAAATGTGAAAATAATACGAAAATTTAAAAAAAATTAAGCTCACTTCAAATTAATATTTCTCTCTCTAATATAAATAAGGTAAAACTTTCATAATAGTACGTTTTGGTATAAAATTATTATTGATTTTTCCTTAGATCACGTTTTCGTTAATTAGTATTATTGCTTCTTTTCACATATCTTCATATCGAAATAGGTTTCTATATATTATTTGCTGTTATTCTAATAATTCCATAAATTCCAATCAATTTGCCATTAAAAAAACATACATTTTGGACAGATAATTACAGATTTATTATATTCTTTTCCTAGTATATAACTTGCACAATTTGTTTCACTAGGACAAAAAGACAAACAAGAAATGGAATCATGCTACATTTTTAATTTTTCGATGACGTTGCAAGAAATGAAAATTTTCAAGGTGTTTCCTAGCTGATTGTTTTTTTTTTATTTCCCAATTTATAAACCTTTTATCATATTAGTCTTCAAAATAATCCGCATATTAGCTTTGTTACACTTGTGTGCACAGTGGATCTTAAAATTTGAAGCATTTTTTTCCAAAATTAAACATTTTATTGAGAATAGTAAAAATTTCGTTAAATTTTTGATATAAAATATTGATTTTTTTATAGCCATTTATGCGCCAAATTTCGTTGCTGTTCGTTATTGTGATTTTCTTCATTTGCAATCAAATATTTAACCGAGATTTTCTAATAGATAGACAGAGAAATTCAAACTTTGACAATATTTCTTAAGAACCAATAAACTGGCGGCCATCAACGTAAAAAAACTTTTGATATTTCCACTTAAATATTTATTAAAATAAGACTGTTTAAAATATTATTTCAATATCTGTTTTATGATCCAGCCCTGCGAAGTATTTAAAACCGAGGATGTGTTCATATTAAATTTTGGGATTTGACATTGCACTTCCATTTTACTGTTACTTATTGGGGTAGTGTAATAAATTATGGTATTAATTTAATTAATAGTAGGTCATTAAAATGGCTAGCCTATTTGAAATGAAAATTAGATTAGGTCGTTACAAATTATTATCAGTAATTATATTTCGCTAATATAATTATAATTTCAAAATCCCTAATGATCTTTCTGAAACAAACTTCAAACTTGCATCCAGGTTTGATATTGAGTTTAATGACTCACTTAATTTATTAATGGACTAAGAATACACATATTTTACTAGTTAATAATGGCAGACATAGATAATTGGGAAGATAAATTTTACTTTTTTCTTAAAGTTTATTTATATAAAAATCACATGTTTATTTATATAAAAATATATAACTAGATAAGCATTTAACATTTTTACATTTGGTGTTAGTTCTAAAGTAGTAAGCCATTTTCAAAATCTAATGCAATTCTTTCAATTAGTTTTATTCTATCGTTAAAATGCGAAAGTTGTAAATTTTTAATATAAACAGTTTTATAAAACATCAATAACATAGAGCACGTGTTTTGAAAAAAGAGGTTTCAACATTTCTACCAATAAAAAATGCAACCACATTTTTATTTACTACTAGGTTTTCCACATTCTTATGTATCGCAAAGTTACACTGTAAAATACAAAATTGAATTGTTTGTCCATATTTATTTAAATTAACTAGCCACCTCTAGAAAAGTTTAAATTCGGCTTTGAGTTACCATTTTACTTAATCTGTAATTATTAGGCATAATCTGTCGTGTAAAAATGACCTTTTACACAATTTTGAAATTTGACAATAGATTTTGGAAATTACAAATATTATAAGCAGATTTACATACAATATTTAATGGATCAATAATGCTCTCCATTTGAAAAAACCGGTTTAAAACTAATATTAGGATACTGTATTCCCCATTCAAAACCAATTGTTGGCTTTACCTACATAGGTTCTTATGTACTTTAAAAATTGAAGCTGTTTTTTATGAAGTCCTTACTCCATATTGTATACTATTTGTTTCTTTATTTTTAATTTCTTTTTTTTGTTAAAAACATAATTTTGTAACAAATGACGAAAAAATATCGATATCCGAAATAATTTTTATTAAATGCATCAATACCGTTCTTTTGCATTTACAATGTACAGCAACTTTTTTGAAAGACGATTCCACCGACAATTCAAACCTTAAGAATTGGATACTAAGTAGCTTTGAAGACGATGTGCAGTTAAAGATAAAATGTATCGTCAAAATTTTAATCCACAAAAATAATCCCGTTTCAAAAACATTAAATTCAGTCAGTATTGGATAACATAAAACCCAGCGAAATACCAACGACGATGAAATCCTGATAACGGTTTAGTATTGCGAATAGTGCGTCCACAAATTCAGTGACAAAAAACAATGAAGGTAACACGAGAGGACGGAAAGGAAAGGGCTATGCTGGTGTCGCAAACTTTTACTTTTCTCTTTCAATACGGAAGCCAATAAATGTTTATATATCGGTAAGGCAGCCCGTCTCGTTACCTCGAATGGAGAGAGATTACTTACCGAGCGACAGTTACAGTTGTGCCGATTTTACACCCACGACTTCAATTTTCTTTTTAATATTATCAAAGACGATATTCATTTTCCACTTTCATTCATTTATTGATTTACCTGCAAAGAAATTTAAAGCATATTTTCCCAATGCCAACTTATTGACATGTTTTATATTTTACGAACCAAGGACTACTAATGACACAAATAAGTAATCACATTGAAGAATCAACCATAATATAAATAAGGATTTGACAGATTATAATCGACTGGGCGTGTTGAAGAAGTTCGAGTCCTATATATGAGTTCCTTTAAAGTTTATTGATTACAAGAAATATGTTTATTTTTGTGACCTTTTATTAGGGCTATTGAAAATTTTATTGATTACTTCTTCTTTAAATCATATTGTAAAATGTTATTAGAAATAATGAGATTTTTTTTAAAATCATGCAATATCATATTGAGATTGACAAGAAAAAATTAGAAAATGTATAAAAAAAAATGTTTAACGTTAAAATCAACCTGATATCAAGATTTAATTATATTGATAGGTTAAATAACGTACAAAAGTAATTTAAGTTAACGTTTTGGAATTCCTCATACTACTGCAAGTATGAATCACGAGTAGGAATTTCTGTAAGAATAAAATAAACTACTCGCACATATACAGACTTTCTTGAACGGAAATCGTAAACAAAACTTAGAAAATTTATACCAAACGTGAAGATATTTTTCAACAAGATTCAACTCCATGCCGTGTGTCCAAGGTCATGACGAAATATTTCAAGGACATAAAACTATAATGCCTTAAATGGCAAAAAAACTCATCGCATCTCAATCTGATGAAAAATATGTACATGATAGACTTCGTAAAAAAAGTTATAGAAGCCAAAGGAGGACATATTTCCTATTAAAAAGTCTAATTTGTATTCTTGACATTTTTTATTCACACACATTTTTTATAATAAATGCTATCACCTACATCACATTAATGCGAAAAAAAAATCTAATTAAAAAATAAAGCGTAAAAAGTATCACCTATTTCACATTAATGCGCACAATACTGCAAGGAATATATTCCAGAAAAATAACATATGTGATCACATTTAAACATTTTTATTATTTGAGAATTAAATCTTACATGAAAGGAAATTTTTGAAAATTTTTTTTATGGTAATTGTAAAGATAATAACTATAGCAAATACTTTGGAAATTTTGCATTTGTAAAAACTTGGTCTTGTCAACAAACAACCTGTCATTGCTAAGGACAGGGGTTTAGACGATGGTTAATTGAGATCACGAGGCAAACCGACGGTAATACGATCTTCCATTACTAAACGTGACCTCTCATTTTTATTTTAATATTTAGTTCATTTCAGGTCATAGTTACAAGTTTTTACCACTATTTATAGATTATATTTCCTCTTGGATATAGGTAATGAGACAATTTCTTTTGTTTTTTTTTCATTGTGAAATTCATTACCTTACACAAGATTTGTATTTAAATTATTAAATGCATTTCACATTATTATTACATCCTTTGAAATCAATATCCTAACTAAATTATAAACAAAGACTAAATTTTTACCATTTTATTATCAATAAATATGGAATAACTATATCAACAAGTATGGAATTACAAATAAATTTGTCATTTCACGTTCTAAACATCAGCTCATATCTAGTTGGCTCTTCGTTACTAATGCTACAGTGGCCTATTATTAAAATTTTACTGCTTCGAAGATAAATTTAGACTACATTATGCCAAAGCTATTATCGATATAATTATCTTAATATCGATATAATCGGATAAAATGATGTAAGTAAAATCTACGTTTTTGGTATGTAACATAATTTTTAAATACAATTTTAAATGGTATATAAATTTCACAGCAGCATTTAATTTAGATTTCAAAAAACTTTTTTAAATAGACAAAAAAAAATAAGACGAAATATTAATAAAACCCTCATGTGATATAGATTTGGACTGTTCTTTATGAAATAAACAAAAATTAAGCAAAAAATAATCTTTGTCACATATTTGACCTTGAAGTTGATAATACAAAAAGGTATATTCGGTCAAAGTATGTTTCATATAAATGAACACATATTCAGTTGAAGTGAATTGTAAACTTCAAATATTTTTATTTATAAATATCCTGTTTGAAAATGTATTACTCTCGCGTTTTTATTTTTATCGCGCATACGATAAAGATTTTTTTTTAATTACGATTAAAACGCCGCTGGTCTAACGGCTGCTTAGCAGCGAATTTAAATTCACCGACTGCCAAAATGGGAAAGCGTAGAATTTGAGGCTGGGAAAATCTCATTGTTCATTTGGAGAGTTACGAAAATAAAAATGTAATCCAGCATACAATTTACAAATGGAATAGATTATCTTGAATTTCTTTTTATTATCGCGTCTGCCTGTTGGTGTCGGTCTCGTCAGTTTCGAGGGCCTAATTAAAATTAGGACACCGTCCTTCTTAGTTACGTTTCACATTCAATTTCTGCTGGTGGATTTTGCTAGAGCTTAATATGGTGTTTACTGTGTAGCGCTGTTACTATTGTTTTAAGCTTATATTTGTTATTGTAGTTCGAGAGAATTTATAAACAAAACGAAATGGGTATTTGAGTCGTAATTTTTTTGTTTTTGATTCTTTCGTATTATGTTCTTCTGAATCTTTATTTAATTTTTTACCAGAATATTTAAATAATTTTATCGTTTTGTGCACAAATTTTTTTATTATCCCATATTTTAAAAGATATTATTAAAACTATATATTTTCTGGTATGACTAAAAACAGAATCTTCAAATCCGTTTTTACTTTGTATATTTATTTACAGGTAAATAGATAAAGAGGTAAATTATTTTAAGAAGGAGCCTCATGCAATAAGATTTAATAATTGTGTTATATGTGTATTTTATAGACTTATTTGTCAAATATATATCACAATATAAAGTTATCAAATTAATATTTGTGCTTGATTAATACAATACAAATAAAAATAACAAAAAAAGACTGTTAAAGTACAATTTTCAGAAATTTAGAAAAAAGACAAACCCTAAAAGCATAACTTTGTCATCCATCTGTCTGTTTATCAGTAAATATCTAACTTCAGGATAATAGATGTAAAAATTATAGATTTAAGGATTTTAAACTAATGTAAAACACTAGTAAGTACAACTTCATTTGTGTAAAAAAACTCTTCTCAATGTAATGAAAAGATCAGGTATTTCAAGTATCACCTGTTTTGATACTGACTCACTCATTAAAACCTATATGGTAATTTCCCATTGGGCATTACCCTACAGTTGTAAATAATTTATTCTAATTCTTTTAGACTTATTGTGTGACATTCTGGATTATTGAATTTTTTAGCCATTGCCAAGTTCCCATGACTACCTCTCATCTACGTCTTCAGATTCTTCTGGTTACAAACAAGCAACCAAAGACTCATTGCAGCAAGAGAAATCAGCACAAGCTTCATGGATTTATTGTTAGCCATTGTGAAGTTCCTGAGACCACTTTCCCCTTCCTCTGTTTCCTTCGAAAATTAAAATAAATGGAAACCGACTTGGTAAATTTATTTACATACAGAGTTACTGAAACTAATAAAAGTGAGTTGAAATTAATGTCTATTTTTCATATACGACTACTGTATATAAATTTATCCAAATATACCGGCAAATGTAATTACATCCTATGTAGACACTGTGTGAATTTAAAAAGTACGCTCAACATAAGCTTTTAACCTAGAGTTCTTTCATAGTACATTCTTTGACTCTTCTTCGAAGTTGTTACAATACCCGACAAAGCATTAAAAACTATTGAACGTTTAATTTTCTCGCTCTATGTATATATTATAGTAACACTACAAGTGTTACCATTAAAGAATAAATTTGTATTACAATAAGAATCTAACCTAGTATAAGCGTTTAACAAATTTTATCGAAACGATTTCCAGCCGTTATTTTATTTTATAGCAAATTTTGACCAAAAAAATTTTGTATTTTATTGGCTGGAAATAATTTAGCTCGCTATTCAAAAGCGCTATCGGATTTATATTTTAATCTAACCTAGTTTAGGTAGTCCATTTTAATAGTCCTAGTCATGAATTTATTGAACTTTTTGAAGTTTTTTTTTCCATTTTGGCTAGTTGTGACGTGGTAACTGGATAGACAAGTCATGTTTTTTGTGAGCTCCGTTTTTTCACGCGAGTCGTAGTGCTTGTTTCTGCCGTAAAATCCAGTTTATTAGTGTGTTTATTTATTAATTTTATTCAAGTTTTCTATTGATTTTCGAAATAAATTTTGCACTTTTGGGGTTTTTAATAACCTGCTTAATTCTTTCTGTCAATAGTTTATACAAATGTTCATATAAATAAATTTCATCCAAAAATAAACGTGATTTTAGAAAAAAATAACAAAACAAATTTAATGAACCAGTTTTCAAAAGTAAAGATAGTAAAAATAATTTCTAAATCTGGAGAAGACCCTCACAGAATATAACGAGAACACTGAAATTGCTTTTTCTATTTTCAGATTCGTTATTCGTGAGCTTACTCGTGCACTTGTCTGTCTGCCTGTCATAGTTCTTCTCAGAGACCGTTTGACATAATAATTTGAAATTTCGCTTAGTAATTAACCAGACTAAATCGCACATATCTCAATAGCTAGGAGATAATTATTTATATGGAAATTTCAACAGGACATATTAAACCCTCGAAGGATTTTTCTTTATTTTCATGTGTAATGTAGGGTGTCATTTGAAAAGGTCTCAGAATTATTTTTCCGTAACTATAGGTAGTATATCTCCGGAAATATAATGAAACATATGCAAAAAATATCTCACCTTGTCTCTGAACCTGACTTAAAATTATTTAAAAAAAGCTGTTTTTGTGACCTGACTTAATGTTGCAGAAAAACTGTAGAGATCACCTTAGATTTAATATTGTTGAAATATGCACCATAATATTAAAAATGTGAAATATACAATAAATTATATGATTATGTTGTAAGCAATTAATATTTGTATATATTGCTATGGAAATATTGTATTTATCCCTTAATATTCCTGTCTAATTGGGTACGGAACTCTCATAGTGCTAATTCTATTCGTAATTGATAGATTTCTTTACATTTTGTTTTTATATGTGCATCTTTTCTGTTAACACGTGTAACAAATAAAGTCGTTGCGTTTTTAATAACTGAGGCACGTGTCGTTTGAGAATGAGGTTGAGAGGTTGGACTATAATGCCTTTTTGTTTCTTTGTTTTATGTACTTGTTTATTTTAAGTGTTTTGTGTTAGGAAATAATACGATATGTTGAATAGTTTAATGTTAGATCAGAGAGATGAAAGTGATGAACGATGAGCGCCGGCTTGCTGGTGATCACTATATAGTTGACCTATATAAGTAACTAAGTAATTAAAAGTGGAAAAAATACTTAGCTTGCTAAGCAAGTAAAACTGCTGGCCAAAAAGTAAAATCCAACTTAGAATTTTACTTGCAATTTCACCGTAATTTTAACCAGTAACTAACTTTTTATCGATTATCTATTGATTTATGATTCTTTTTATTCGATATTATCGTACATGTTCGTTCTAATCCTTGCTATTTAGTTTTACAAATAAGCTAGTTGCTATTTAGTTTTACAAATAAGTAACTAGCGATTTCCACATGAGGTTGACCAATTTCTTCATTTAAACAGTATAATGTCTCATTTTACAATGGCTGTTTTAGAGTTCGCAACAAAAGAAGAAATTCTTATTATTTAGTCTTGCAAATCAGTACGTCTGTCACAGCCTCACGATTTCTACTATTAAAAACTTATGTCCGTAAAATATTGCTAAAAGGTGTTAGGAATCTAAACAAAATGTATCAAAATCTTACAAGCATTTTCAACGTCATAACGAGAGAATTGGTTCGAACTTCTTATATAGTGGGTTGTAACTAGATTGAGCGATTAAAATTAAATTAAAATTCCATATATAATTATCTTCATTTCCAAGTTCTGTTTTTCAATGCTAGGTTCCCAAATGGCATGTACTGTATCTTCTTCCCGTAACATTTCTTGAAGTTATGAAAAATTATATAGACTTTTGCTTGTTTCCAGATAATTTTATTCAGAAGATCTAATAAGATAGAAATTCCTAATAAATTTATATTGGTTAACTTAATTTTAAAAAACACTATTACAGAAAATATGATCAACTATATAATAGTACAAATTAGTGCAAGTACATGTACCGATTTGAAATTGGACGGTTTTTGAGGTTTCCTCCCTCGGAAGGAAAAAAAAGATACTTATAAGGCCAATGACGTGTCCGTCAGTTTTTTGGTGTATAAGCTGATTTCGCCGAAATTTTTAAGATTAAAAACTTTTCATTTGGCAGAGTTATAATTTATATTAACCTGCAAATATCTCATAAAAATATACACAAATAAATAATTCTTTGGAAATTTTAAAGGGGAAACGAAATACTAAATTTTTTTATTTTTTTACCTTGCTGGTTATCAAATGAAAGAGCGTATTATGCAGATTCCATATGGTTACTTTTCTAATATTTGATTTTAAATATTCCTTGAAGTGTTTCGAAAATTTCAGCAAAAAACATGCTTTTCATATCTCTTCGAAAATATTTCAAAATTGATTAAAAACATTATCCGGAAATTTACTCAATACCACTGAAAAACTAATGCAATGATTCCAAAACTCATAGCTTTTGGGAAAGTTTTGTCATTTTTACGACTAATAAACAAACTATAACACAATATCAATACATGGTGAAAAATAATATTAATGTTATTTTTAAAGGAAACTTAAAGGCTTTTTTTTACATTTACAACTCTCACGGATAGTTACGAAAATTTGTCTCATATAAAACTTACAGTTTCCCCACATTTTTACGACTGTTAGAAATATACTAGGCTAATAAGAAATATACTACTTAAATGGTGAAAACAATATTGGTGTTTTACAAAATATTTTGATCCACATATTAGGAAACTCTAAAGGTTTTTTTAAAACTATAAAAGTTTTATAAAATTTCCTGATATATTATCGGCGATCAAATATTAATTAGGCAATATAATTATATGATAAAAATATTTAATATTCAATATTTTAATAGGTATACCAGGGAACTTTGAAAGTTTTTTATACTTAAGTGTATAAGTAATGTATTCTAGTCTTATTTAACCGGTTTTTAGTCATTATTCTGAACGCAATTTCATGTATCTTTTACACACTCTGCAGACAAGTAAATAAACCATATATATAAGTAGCTTTCATTAAAGAGAAACTTGACAGCTATAGGTGGTTTTATATAGTTTAAAATTTTTTGTGATAATTATATTTTTAGGAGGAAATTTGATAATATTTTAAAATTTATGTCGCTTCGCAGGTGGCTGGAGATTAGCTTTACATTCTTTCCTTGTTTCAGATAACTCTGAAAAGAGTCTTATAACCTCTCTTATTATATTATCTGATCTACAGCCTCTTCAATCCATTGTCTGAGTCTTTGTTCTAAGGAACTTTGCAAGTTCGTCGTCCCCAAACTGTTTCTTTCCATGAACATTCTATTACTGTTCATTCCATCTCGCAAAATTATTTTCCATATTCTATTTCCTTTTATCTATTTTCATTTATATATATATCTTCAAATTCTTTTTTTCGTAATTCCTTTACTTTTACTTATTATCCTTCAATCCGATCCCCATACACCTGATGTCCAAATCCAATCCGATTTGTCGAAATTAAATTATTTTACCTCAAAATTTATTTATCTCATCGTGCTAATATGCTATATTTTTTGGTTTCTAGTCTTTAGCTTTATTGATATACTGTAGTTTTGATTGACTTGAAGAGATTACTCCAATAACAATAAGTTAACACAATCCGTACATTTATCAAAGTGAATAAACAAATGAATAGATATTTTTTTCTTTTTAAATAAGAAAACAAATACCATATGGGATTTTAATAACGTCGTATAATTTGATTAACGTTTATTTATAAATTAATCAAAGTAGGACTTACTTTCTGGGCTAATTTCAAAGAGGTTTAAATGTATTGTATAACAAACATCCAATGAAACTCACCGATGAATGAAACGAAATATTTAAACAAATTTTTTAATTAAGTAATTCCAAACTAGTTCATAGTCTTAGCATACACTGCTTAGGATATTATTTTGTTATATATTTCATTGTTGCATTTAAATATCCTAAGTAGTTATGTGAAACGATGATTACTTTTATTTTCATTAGAATTTTTGTGGTAAACCATAATAAAAAGCTATAAATATTTACTCATCATTATCGTTAAACAATATTTGATTCATCACACAGCTAAAAACCCATTTTAATCTTTGTTATGACATAGGGCTTTATATAACATTTCAAGATGATCTGAGCATATATATATATATATATATATATATATATATATATATATATATATATATATTAAACCAATATGTACAAACGCAGCTTCAGGTATTTATGGACACGTTAAAATGTGACACATGAACCTATTAAGGGATATTTAGAAAACAAAAAATAAATATATTGGTATTAACAAAAACAATTATCAAATGGCGATCCGAACTGTTTTAGAGAGCCTGATATATCTAGTCTTACATGTGACTTATAACAGCTCTTACACATTCTGGAAATGACCGAGGAGAACTTTAATTTCGTCTGATAATACATGAATTCAAAGAGAGCAATGTTTATACTAGCGTTGAAATAAGTATCTTGAAAGTATGATGCTTAAGTAGTTTTGGACAGTCGATAAACCCTGAAATTAATTTGAACAGAAAACCTAAATATCGAATAATTCATTGATCTAAGAGTCTGTGCATACCACAGTGCTGAAGTCCTTATCCATATGAAATTTTCCGCAAAAAATACCACTGTACGTTACTTTATAGAGAGAGTAGCATTTAATTACATTTATTTTGTTAATATATAAAGGTTATTGCAAATTTTATACAAGAGAGTAGTATTTTAAACAATAACTTACATACATATCATAGAGAAGCAATTTTTTGGATCGCTTAAACAAATGTTTGCCTGTTGTCAGAAGGGGCCTAGTAGTTTGAACGCGCTGTTAGCTTTGTTGTTTAAATGAAGTTAAGAATGGATTTTACTATCGATGTTAAAATCTGGATTTTTAGTTTCGTTGACGTATACCAAATTGTTATGTCTAATTTTGTAAGCAGGCTAATTGAATTTTGTAGTTAGTTTGGAAGCATTTCTTAGGATTTTCGTACCGTTTTATCAAATCACTTTGTGATATTTGTTAAGTTGTCCTGAACCAATCTGCAGTCTTCGATTATTTTTACTTCCTTAACGAGTTTTACACTATCGGCAAATATTCTTTAGTTACAATGCTGGACCACGTCACTAATGTCAAAAATGTATGTATAAAAAGATGAAGTGCTTCATTCTGAACCGTTTCGAAATGCCTGTAGGTAATTTATACGCAGACCATTAATACCGCTCAATACTATTAATTGGTTTCGATTGGTTATAAATTATTTCACTCAATTGATTAAAATGCCTGGTACTCAAATTTTCGTATATTTTTAATTAACTTTCCTCGATGTATAACCAAGGCTTTAATAAAATTCATATATATATTGAATGCACTTGACTTCCATTGCGAAAAATTTCTCTTTCAATTTGAATAATGTCGATCTTTTGGGTAGGAAGTCAGGCAAGATTTGTTTATAAATTAGCCTTTCACCAATTATCTGTATCCCTGAAAATATTGACATAGACTTGTACTTGAATACGTCAATTTTTTCCCCCTATTTATAATTGGGAAAATGTGAAACTGATTCCCATATTTGGAAATATACGACAAGTAAAAGAGCCAATAATATGATGGTAGCAGACTGAGCCAAATAGGATACGTATTATTTTAAAATTACAAAACTCAGATCTTGTTGTTTGCAAAAATTTCTTCGTTCAGTGTAGTTGACCACGATATATTATTGACTTCAGCGCTAATTATATCACTGACGACTGCGAAAAAATTAGGTCTTAGGTTAAAATAGATTGATAGAAGACCTACAACTGTGTGATATGTTGCTCTATAAATGATTTCAATGATGAAGACAGAATGAAAAGAATATGCATTGGTAAGATATTCAGAATAATTAATTTGGAGATTAAGTGAAGGGTAAAATTTTAACTATAATATTCTACATTAATACACTATTATATTGATTGAGATTATGCAGAAGTATGATTGCAGCCAGTAGTGAGCCCAAAGGAAAACAAAAGTTAATTAGTGATAAAATTCGATCTCTCTCTTGCATATATGTACATATAATCTACTTTCATACTAATTAATAGATAACAATAAAAAGTATTCATATGAAAATATGATATGCATGGAAGCTCTTATAGGCCAAATAAAGTTTTAGAAAATTTTTGTCCTACCATTTATTTAGTCACTATAGTTGTGGTCTCATGAAATATATTCCAAAAAGTAAATTTACATCTTTAAAAATAATATTAACAGTTTTGTGTACCATTTAATGTTTAGGAAAATGTTCACGAATGTCTGCTAGTAGGAGTTCTTCTAGTTTTTTACGTTCCGAAAATTCAACACTGTTAACTGCAGTTAGCATAATCAACGACTGTAGGTAATATAAAACTAAATGTTTTAATTTTGCGATAGGTTGAATTAAATTTAGGAAATTTTTATATCAGTAAAACTGGGAATTTCCTACACTGAAATTGGCAAGTGGAGGATTCATAAACGCCTTTAAATTACTTAAAACTTGAAAACAAGTGTTTGTCATTAAAAAGCTATATATAAAAAAATTTACCGATTTGAAATAACAGAAAAGGAGTAGCCTATTGAAAAGTGTAAAATAATGATAATATGAGTACATAGTTCTAACTTTTGCGGTAAAATATAATTTTCGAATATAAATAAATTAGCTTAATACAGCTATTGCTAGAGATTTTTGAAATCGGTGCCAACTCGATGCTTCTATTTTATCTCACGTACATGCACATCCATACACATAGACGAGTTCTACATTTCACTTGACATCGACTTTCTGCGGCTTCGTCATTATGCCCTGATTTTGCTAAAGAGCTAATTTGTGTTACTCTTAGTGGTACCTTAAGTGATTTTAATTAGACCCAAACTCAATCACAGCACCTTGCTATTCAGTATTGCGGAATTCTCTGGTATACCCTCAATTTCCATTTTCACGTCCGAACGTACCTAAAAAATTATTATTCTAAGCTAACACTGTAAAAAGTGACATTTTGGGAAATTATTTACTTCGAATCAATTAAATTTAAACAAATATCATATTTAAGTCAGGTGATGCACCAAACAATAGTCGATTTATGATAAAAAAATAAAAAAGAAAGTGAAAATCCATCAAATATTGATCAAAATTAAACTTAAACTCTTACAAGCACATTAAGATAATACGTAAAAGAGATATAAGTAAGTCAATAAATTATAAAATGTCGCAGGGTATAGGTCTTTCTTATAACAGGGATATCAATCATTTTTTATTGGCAGCTATTTTATATTGAATACTGGCATATGGCCAAATACAATTAAATTAAAAAATGTCTTTAAAAGCCGTGGATCTTCAGGTAACAATCGTATGAATTATTTTACAAATCCCGAAACACTTTTGGACAATATTCACGAATTTTTGTTAAGCCAATTTTGATTTAAATGCTTGCTGAAGAGAAAAAGAAATGGTCGCCGGAAAAGAGGCCGCTCTTCCGAAAATTCTCGTCGATGTTGATTTGAATCATTTGGATTGGTAAGCTCAATTATTTGCAGCCAATAAAATTCTCATTCTAGCACAAGCTTCAAAAAATGTTCCACAGTACAGGTTTTTCCCTTTGCACCGATAATTCGCTTTGCATAAGTATTTTATGAATTATTCTTCGGATTTTGTCGAATATGCGGCGGCTGACAAGTCTAACGGAGGTTGAAACATTATTTATTAAATATTTTGAAAAAAAAGAGCTATACCTTCAACGGAAAAGAAAACGTAAAAATTGCTATTTTGAAATAAATTGCTTTAATTTAAATTTTTTTATGGGTCTGTTATTCAAATGTTTTGAAATTTAATTTGGAATATCAAAGAATGTATTAATATTTAAAATGACGGAACAATAATTACAACTAAGTTTTAATTTAGCTAATATATATTCCAGTTAGATTGTAGATAAAATATAAACGCAGTTAAAATGAAAACCTTATGACTTGAAATTTTTATTCACGTATCATATTTTTAGTCTTAGAAATAATTTTAGCATCTAATATAGAAGGGCAATTTTTGCGGATAGTTAATGATATGTCAAGCAGAATCTTTTCTTCGCTATATACCAAAATGTAAACTGTACCAAGTCTACTTCTAAGCTAACACTGTGAAACACCGGTAATAAATAACTAATTCGCAATATAAATAATTTGAAAATTATGAGTTGAAAATATATACCAAGTTAATTATGTAAGACTAATGATTGATTTAAAGAAATATGATACGTTTGAAATGTTTTGAAATGTCGGATAATGGATAATTGGAAATATATACAATCTAATCTATTTTATAAATGAAAGTAGATAAAATATTTGTCATCATCAAAATATAAAAAATATTTAAAAATTTGATATTCATTTGACAGTTTATTTTTTATATATTTAGATTAGGCTAAAATGTTACAATGTAAGTACATCAGTTATTGCAAACATAATTATTGAAGCAGATTCACGATTTAAGAGTTCATGTATTAAATATGCAACGAAAACAACAAATTGAGAAATTTTACGGCGTTAAAAGTGGATACTTCAATTCTATCATAATTTACGAGTCAAATTATCGAAACAGACTATGAAACAGACTATGAAGTAAGTAGTGAGGCTGACAAAAACAAGTAAAAATCATGCCGAAAACAAATAAAAATGCATTTGAGAAAGTAAATGAAAAAAAAGCAAAAAGTTCTAATTAGAAATAATAATTGTTAAAAACTCGGCAGGGTGAAACGTGAGAAAATATAAACAAAGTTACAGATTCACATTTTGACAACAGACATCATGGTTTAATTATAATAAAATTAATGTATAAAAATAAAAAAAATCATTAAACGACGAAATAATCTTCGTCAATTTTATAAGATGATTATAAGATATGGCGATTCATCATTAGTTTTTCATCGACATAAAATAACTGATATATTTATTTTTATGTTTCTCAGTACAATACTCAGAGCTTACGGCCTTTTTGAGAATAAGAGAAATGTTCATAATTACTTGTTACGCATTTCGCATCTTAGATTTATTTTCGACACCAAACATAAATAAATTCAGAGAAACAACGTTGACCTTTTTTACCAGCTATGTTTTTGCAGCATATTATTCCATAAACTTTATATATTTGTCTCGATTCGAATATCAAATTTTTCTTGTCTTTGCTTCAATGAACGATAGGTTTTTAAGTAGTTCTCTTTACATATATTCGATATAGCACGATATTAAGAAAATAAATACTTAGATAATTATTACACGAACACCTTACAAAATATTTCTACCTCTTATATCTAATTAATATGGGCAGTTGTGAAATACTAAAATTTTATTGGAGTGTTAAAGGCAGGTGAGATAATTTCATTACTTGTTGAAATTATTTTTTTTAACATTACCCAATATTATTATTGAGCAAGCAATATTATTTGATAATAATATTGCTTGCTCATTGAATTTCATAAGTACAATGAGCAAGCAATATTATATTTAAGTCGTATACACTTCTCAAAAAACCCATTAGAGTCAAACTGTGTATGTAATATAAATCTTAGGCAAGATTTGCTATTAGCCATTTAAAATGGAAAAGTTTGAAAGAAAACGGGAAAACCTTCGGTTTAAGGCCTACTGTGCCGCATTTGTAAATGGCAATATTCCTTTAATTAATGCTACTTATTGCTTTTCAAACTCACTCCATATTCTCGCTTTTTCCTGCTATTATTATAACAGAACACAAAATTGCAAGTCCTTTTTTAATTATATCCCATTTATAATGTGTGCATATGTATATATATGTATATGTATATATACATACATATATATATATATATATATATATATATATATATATATATATATATACATATATATATATATATATAGAAGGGTATGTATACCACTAACACTACATACGTACATATATGCACATATATATGTGCATATATGTACGTATGTAGTGTTATACAAATTATATAAGTAATATATTAAATATATTCAGAATTTTCAAGCTCACGATTTTAAAATTAGACACAGTCGGGGGAGGGTCGATAAATGGACGTTAGTTACTGTTACCTCAAATAAGTTGTTGATGATGTTACTCAATTCTAAAGAATAAACAAAAGAAAACATCGTCTCCACTTTACACATATAGGGAGACGCAATGAAAAAATATGTGCTGCATATTAATTGAATTCCCCTTGACGCACATACTAGCAAAATCGCATTCAGTGGGGTCCAAAACTATTGAAACTTAGAGGCTGTGACAGACAGACCGGCGGACGAACAGAAATTGCAAAATTATAAAGGTTCTTTACTATATTACAATCTCTAAAAATAAAACCAAATAATAAATTTCTAAGTTACAGTACCAGTCAGGTAATTCTCGGACATTCTTTTTTTTTATTTGACATTTTAAATCATGCGAGAAAATTAGTAAAATTAAATTATTTAAATAATTTTCCAATTGGCAAAATGCTCAGTCTGGGAGGAGGAAAATTATTGTAAACGATATTATATTAATGTGAATTTGTCTTTTCTTGTTGGAAAATTACCCTTAGAATTATATTAGGTAAATCTTATTTCAATTCCAGTCAGAAGTATGTGTTGGTTCATATTCTGACTGGAATTCAAACCAGATTTACGTAATATATTCAATTTGTGCAAAAAGACTGTGTTTTATTGCTAATTTCAACTTTGGGGATCTTTTTCTGAAGCAGTGTAAATAACAACATAATTTGTAATAAATATTTTTGAATTTCAAAATTTTATTAATTGCATTGAAACCACTATACTTCCTAGATAATTATCCAGTTACTATGTATGTATATCGATTAGTATCCAACATTCAATCATTTACGTTGTTACATTATTTCTATTTTACCATTAATAACAATTCCTTTCTTTGGCCTTTGTCGTTCTCTCAAAAAAGGCTATTTCCTATAACTTTCCATACCAGTCTATCTTGAGTACGTCATTACTAAGATACTCCAGCTATTCTTTTAATATCATTCCGCTAGCTAAAAGATTAAACCTTGATCTTGGCTTCTGAGTTCTGGATCTTGGGCTACAACAAAAAGTCGTTTTGTCCCTGTCTCAAAGTCAAATTAACGGGGGAACTCTCTCAGTATATGAACTCTGTCTAGTTTATTTCACAATCTGTCTATAAAACGAATATCAGGCATGTTTCATTTCCCTCAATTAGCTTACAAACACCTTAACTTTTCAATGAGATTAAGTAATTATGCGGATATATTTAGTGGTTAAGTTTTAATACATTCATATTCAGTCTCGCGCTTTTTATATTCGCCACGTTTATCTCAAATTATGGTAGCGGATATTAAAATAGAAATAAGTGACACAAAATCCAAATAATGTTATTTGAAGTAACGACAATTTTTCCTTAACCATGTAACAATTAGAAATTAAGTGCTTCATACTGTATTTTTCATAGTTCTACAGTATATACGTACAAAAGATATTTATCAATATTACGAAGCATACATTCAGGCTAATTGATGATAATTTCTATTTTTGGACTTTTGATTCCCTCTTAAACTATCAGCTAACAATACAAAAGTCATAGCGTGTGGGTAATAAAAGAGACAATTTTCCCCCTTTTTACTTAAAGTTTATATAATCGAATAATAAACATGTGTTATAATAAAATTTAATACTCATTTGAGCAGCTTTTTATCAATCTTACAATTTATGTAAATGACATTTATTTCTATTTTAATTTAATGATCAATATAACATTAATACTACCTAATAAACCTATATTAATACAAGTTGGAATGACCAGAATATTGAACGCGGTAAAGTTACCAGCAAAGCGTTCATTTATCGATTGTCAAAGCCCACAACCTACTTACTTTTGAGTGACTAAACCTCTCTACAAGTAAAGACTTCCCAATAGTAAGGAGAACTGCTGGTAATCGACTGATAGTTTATTCCCACGTAATTTTGGAGTAACAAAAATAAATTATTGTAAAAGAAAGTTACGTGAAATACTTTCCAGTGCTTTGCTAGTTTTCGAAGAAGATATTAGATGTATCCCAATTTTTTTTCGTAGCAAATCTTATCATATATCTCTTAGCAGGAAAAAACCATTTCGATGTTTTCAAAAGTTTTTCGATGTTTTTAAATTTAACTTGGCTTTCTCTGACGACTCAGCCCGGTTTTGAATATCATAACATAGTATGTTACATTTGTATACATACAATCCAATGGGACTCAAATAGTACTTCATTTTATCTTGCTAGTAAAAGATATCTGTATAAGTATAATTTATTAACTAATATGGAAAATAATCTTATATTTCATAAAACGTATGGGATTTCTCAAGTCTAATTGACGATTTAAGGACATGTTTTATGGAGCTTATTTTTCTTCTTGTAACTCATATATCCAACACCACATGGATTATTGCTAGTCTCTTTTATGACTTAATATATTTAACAATAAATTTATAGGAAAATGACCTTAAAATTGGTATGAAACAGACTTTAAAAAGGAGAAAATAAAACAGATTTATCAAGAAAGTAATATGATCATTGAAATCATTTGAAAATTATTTAAATTATATTAAAAAATTATATAGGATATTTAAAAAAAAATTATATAGGATATTAATAAATTATATAGGATATTTAATTTTTTAAATTTATCATAACTAGGAAATGTTGGTTCATGCCACAATTTTTAAATGGAATAAATGTCTCAATTTTAAACACTTAAATTTTAAAATAACATAACATTTTCACCTACGGCATACAGAGGATGTTTTACGAACAGAAATTTCTATTGTATTTTATGTTAACTAATACTTTTTTAATTAGCTCTAGGTGATGAATTTGTACATTACTTTGTTAACAATACAAAAATATACGTAACACCCATTTCGGACGACCCGCACTGTATCTTTATATAACGACTACACATTAGCCGGGCACCATCCCGTAACGAACCCGCCAAGTCCCCTTGTTTTCATCCAACGGTATGCCGGAAGGATATACTTATATCTCGCTT
>JAYKKI010000025.1:23092500-23125000 GCA_039881145.1 Druceiella hillmani
AGTAAGATCTTAAAAATAAATTTTAAGGTTTTACTACGAGAAAACAAAATTGACTAGAAAAACTGTTTTTATTTTATTGAAGTACTACAGAATATATAACCGTATTCTTAAAATAAACCAAAGTGGAAGAAAATAATGATATATAACCATTATTTATCTTTTAATGTAATACATGTTAGTACGAAATTCAATGAGTCTCGAAACAAAACAAATTGAAAAATAATCGACACTGGGAACTAAAAATTCTGCCCTCATTACGGTCCCAATATCAAAACTCTTTCCTCTTTTAAATCCTTTAAAAGATTTATTCAAAATATAAATGAAAGGGGTAGATAAATTGTGGTTTGAAGGAGGAAGCTAGCTGATAAGATGAGATTTATTTTTATAACTTAATGGATTTCAAAATGAACAAAATTTGACAGAATTTCTGCTTTATTTGTAACATAGAAATTATTTTTTTCCAAACATAAGTTGTTTCGATATTCGTATTACAAAAAGTACAAAATTGATACGGATTTAATATATTATACATGGACAAAAAACAAAAATTTAATAAAAATTAAATATTTCCGCAAAACTATACCCTCTTCGGCTTTTTTATTTTAAAAACAAAATTAATGCACTAAATAAATTTTGTTTTTATGTATTGTAATATGTAATAGATATTAATTTAGTTTTCTGATACGTTATATTTTTTCGTACATCATTTTCAGTATTGTATCCAAATGGTCTAAACAAGTCCCTATTGCCACAAAAACGAAGTATATCGGCCTGTCTTTCTCTAAAACGGAAAAATCCATCGATCTAAATTTTACATCTATTTTCTTTAAAAAAGGCTGTTTTTTATAATTGTAATTAAAGTGTTATTCGCAGTGAATTTAAATATGACAGCACAACTAAACACATTTTTCTTGTATTTATTTTGATATTGTTTAATTAGTACTTTATATGTATAAATTTACATATAAATTTTGTCCGACTTATGAGGTTTTCTAAACTTGGCTTAAATTTGAAAGCTGAAAGTTATCAAATAACATATAACAAGCGTTTGTGTTAAAGGTTTCTTGAAAATATTGAATATTTACTGACCACAGGTTTAAAGTTTTTAACTGCGCCGTTCAGACGTGAAAGTTAAGTTTCAAATAATCTTACTAATTTTCGCTCATCGATTGATTTCGCAGGTTTCGTTTAGGGAAAAAGAGGTAGCTAAATAAAATGTTTGGTCTACCCCAAACATTTAAAGTTCAATAAGTTAATTTTTTTTAGGCAGGTGGGTCTAGACAACAAATTATTTACACATCGGGTATACAAGGCGTATTTCCAAACTTTCTTGAACTGCCGATGGGAAACTTTCCTAAATTAAATCTTTCGTCGGCGATCGAGGAGACCCAAGTCGCCTTAAGTTCAACCGTTAAAGACACCCGTTACGAACCTTTTACGTTATTATGTGAGCACCTACTTGTGGTATCGTAACATTAATGACGTATCGGACATAGATAACCCAGTTTGAGTGTGGGTTCAATTTCGTTTCTTAAGTAACCGAGTAAATTGAGAAGAAGCCGGGAATTGTAAAAAAATTCTGACGTAACTCTTTTTCATATCATAATCGTTTATAAAAATATCTAAAACAAAATTTCTTTGCTGTACGCAAAGAAAATATTTTTGTACGACATTCGTGATGTTGCATTTAAATTGTTCCGTTTTATTTTGTCGTTTAGCTTGTAAATTTTATATTGTTGAAATCAAAAAGCACTAAACATTACGACGTGCCTTACCCCTGCTATCACGCCTCTTTCTGTAAAACGTATACTATTTGTTTTAACTTTATGTTAGAAGTATCCTAACTCTATTATTCAGGCGACAGAGAGTTATAATATGTACTTGTTCTAATATTTATTAATTTTTTAAACCGTTGCTGATACATTACATTGTACTAATTCGTAACGATACAAAAATGTAAACAGCAATTGAATTTAATAATACAATAATTTGATACAATAATACTCGAAGAGAATCTCATTTTTTAGAGTTCTATACTTCAAAAGGAAAAAAGAAAGCCTTTAAGGGTTCTTCTGTCACTTCGTTTTCCGTCTGTCTATCGATCCGTTAAAACCCTTTTTCCCTGGAACAAGTCAAGGGATCAAGTTGAAAGTAATACTAAACACTTAGGTCTACTGTCATTTTAAGCTGTAAAAAAGTAAAACTAATCAACGCAATAAAAAACCCTAAAAATACGGCCATTTATACCGCATATTTTGACACTAGAAAATAAATTAAAACTGTAGGGCACTCCTCGCTCACCTAGAATCATAAAATTTCCCAAAAAGCAAGGTCTCATAGGACGCGAAAATAGTTAATTTGTAGGAATATCACTTAAATTTGTTTTTCAAATATGTACCTGTGAAAGATATAGTATATACCTCCATGAAAAAAAATAAAAATTTCATAAATAGTCTAATAGGAATATTATGTACCATTAAATATTTATAAATGCCTCAATGTGTACGGAACATTCGTTATGCGAGTTCTACTTTTATTTCACATTTTTTTTATAACGCATTCAAGCATGTTCACAAGGAAACAGTGAACGAGGTCCACGCCATGGCCAGGTGGGGCGCTATGATACATGTGGGTTCAAGGCGAAGTTATTATTGAACAAAAAATTATTACTGAAGTTACTGTTGAAAGAGTTGAACAAAAATATTTAAAAAATAGTGGTTTAGAAGCCTACGCGAAGGTAGCTGAAAAACTATGACTATGATTCTATAAATTGACTGTTTTTTGACCAACATCTCTACGCATGTAATGAGGTTAATAAATAGTTTTTGTACATCCCATCAAATGTTTTCTGAGTTTTTCTTTTGAAATGAAATTTAGAATTAATTTACTTATTTTTACGACTTTTGCAAACGGAGTTAAGTTTCAAAATAACGTGCAATACCTTCCAGTTCTCAATTTTTTTAAAATCCATTTGATGATCTCTAGCGTTAAGCATTAGATTGAAATATTAAAACGAATTTATTTGGGTATCTTGAATTAACAATTGTAGGAAATATCTGCAGCCACGAATTCTTTTCTGCGTGATCTAGCATGAGCTAATTTTATTTGTACCCGTTAAAACTTTTAATAGTACCAACTACGAATTCTTTTCTGCGTGATCTAGCATGCGCTAAGTTTATTTGTACCCGTTACAACTTATATTAGTACCAGCTACGAATTCTTTTCTGCGTGATCTAGCATGCGCTAATTTTATTTATATTTTATTGCTGTCTTGTCTAAATCAATATAATTCAAACGCATTTAAACTTCACGAATTTACTTTTCACCACTGGCGAATTTCGGTTACGGTCTATTGACATCATCATCAAATCATAATAACCATTCAGAATATAAAGCGCCGTTAGTTAAGTTTAACGAGACTAAAGTAGATGTCTCTGCCATTCACACTCCACAATTATAAGTTGCTTACATCACCTGCCAGCTTTAAGAAAACTAACTACTACTTGTGAACAAAGAGGTTCATCAAAACAACTCAATTTAACCCTAAACATGATCTACATATTCCACGCCATTGAAGAGTTCCTGCCCTCACCTTCCTTCTTTATCATCAAATCTTTACTAACGTTTATGACCTAACGACTTATAGACATAAGTCAAACGAACCCAAATATATGGATAAAACTGCTTCTCACCATTAAAGAATATTTTCAATACTTTTCGATTCCATCATCCGACTATAGCCACTACTTCTAACCAAAAGACTTTTCAAGAAAATCCAAATTAGCGAAAGTAAAATAAACCCATTGAAGAAGTCTTGTCTCCAGCTTCCATATCCGCCTTTATTCCCTCGTCACCATTTGTGACCAACGAACTTGACAATAAAAGTAAAATGAGGCCTACTATTGAGGACTTTCTCTTCTCTCCATTTGTCGGTCTGTCAGAGGCTTTTAGCTCCAAGACGAAAAAAATTATGGACCTAAATTTTACACGTGTCATGAAATTCTCTTACCTGAAACCATTATCATACGTATTTAAAATTGTGTACAATTTTATTTTGAAAAGACTTTTATGTACGAAGGATAATAATGGAAGTGGAATGATTAACTAGGCTCGTGATATAAAATAAAATAAAATTATAAAACACGTTCAAAATAAATGTATTCCATTAAGTGGTACTGCTACAAAATGTAGTGTTCATAAGTAAACGTTATGCTTATTTAGTTTCTTAATATTTTGAAACCCATAAAGATTCACACTTAATTAGTTGAATATATCCAATTCATCAATCTATATCTAATATTCTCTCTTTTTTATGAAATTGGGCAATTAAAATTAATTATAATAAATATAATATACTTGGCGAAGACGTCTTAACTCAGAAATCTGTAGGTTTTTTGGTGAGCCTGATGTCATAAAAACCATCAAAATCAAAAGAATGAACTGGGCTGCCCACATATCTAGGATGAAAGATGAAAACCCAGTAAAGAAAGTTTTCATTGCAAAACCTCTAACAACTCGTAGAAGAGGTAGGCCAAAATTAAGATGGATCGATTCAGTGGAAGAAGATTTTAACATTCTCAGGATAAAGAACTGAAAAACCCAGGCGAATAGTAGAACCACCTGGAAGAATCTCCAACAGAAGGCCTTGGCCCACCCTGGGCTGTCGTGCCAAATATGATGATGATAATATACTTAAGAAAATTGCATCGGAATGGTATTAATCATTTCGCTGTGTTACAGATACAAAATAATTTTTTTTTCTTTTGTAGGTTTCCGAAGTAACTAAGGCAATAGTCGGGACATTAATAAGATTACTCACATGTCAAAGGGTTAAAAATATATTGATATATATACACAATATTCGAATAGTTGACACTGAAAATATTTACACAGAAATTGTGGAGGTAGATATTTACACACAAATGATGCAACGCCATTTTTTATTTAATATATCGTAGGAGATATCATTTGACAAAGAAAGCTATAAGGCATAAAAACTATTTTTTTTCTTCATAATTTTTTTTTCTTTGTTAAATAGGCCAAAATCGTGAATAAATAATGTTATCAGAATTTTATATATAGTTTAGGTGAATATTATAGCAATGATTCTAAATCTTTTTTGTAAAGTAAGGCATTTTTATGCCCAAAAAAAATCTTACGACAGGTATTTGCAGGATGGAAAATAATATTAGTGTTTACAAAAAAATTAATGAAAGTACCATGTTAACTATAAATTTATATATTCTTAAAGCGGATTCAGAAACCACTTAACAAATTTTATTACATTATTCGTTTCGATAACGGAAATCCATGGTCGATGCACAGTAGTTCACTTCCATACAAGCGGTTGTTTGAAATTATGTAAGTTTGAAGTTCTATTGAAACTATCGTAGACCATGGCACAAACAGTGGTTTGGGTCTAATAAAGTGTACAAAGAGGTATTATCAAGGAAAATAAATATTGTTATGAAAAATATTTAGAAAACAAAAAATATGCAGCGTAAGCTTAAAAAAATTTATTAAAACTATAAATACAGTATGACAGAATGAAACAATAAAATATGATTTAAAATAATCAAAATTATAAAAAGACATAAAATTACTTCTAAACTGGGCAATATTTTCAAATTAATATCAAAAAATTACTTAACAATATTATAATAAAAATTAATTTGTCTACCAATAACAACAATTAGATCTAATTTATTACCATAATAATAAAGGTTTACTCTCCACAATGATTGCCGACACTCTTGCATGAATTATTAGTTAGTACTTCTTCTGACATTTGCCCTATTGGTAGTGTGCCTGTTGATCATATATCAATGCTATGAACCAATATATTGTGCACTATCACCAGCATATATTCCAGTGAGTACCTATCTAGATACAAAAATTTGGTTTGACTCAACAATTGAAAGAATTGTTTGTTCATATTCATCATCATCAATTCCTGTTTTAGCAGAAATTTCAAGGTTTTTGAAAAATCATTTGGTAGTATTATCATCATTTTTAGAACTAAACCCTGGCTTATACTTATCAACAATAAATTTGAGAATTTCTTTAAACGAGACTTTTATTATTCCCTGTTGGGTGGAAGCGCTGTGATTGTAGATACGGGACACTATTAGGGGACTTTCGAAGGTCCCCTTTTTGTATGAGGCGGGTCGTTACGGGTCCCAGGAGGGGCCCTGAGACTACCCGGGTGGTATGGCGGGAATAGTATCTTTTTATTACTTACCGTTTAGTTATTATGGGTACCCCTTACTTGCTTAGTTTTCATAGGAAGATAATACGCAATATGGAGCAGCTACTCAAAGAAACAAACCCATGCGTGTGGAATAGAAATGCAAATTTATAAAAGCCCCATTTGGAGTCTTCTCCATAGGCTTATTCATCTCTGAAAGATTTGCGCTACATTTATAGCACTTGGACGTACTATCGGCATTAGACATAATATTACATAAATTTCCATCAACTATTGTGAAGTTCAAAAAATGAGTAATTCATAATTTTAACTCGCCAATTCTTACATTTTATAGAGCTAAGTTTACGATCCATTCTTTAAACCTGGCAGATTCTTCTTTAACTACATTTAAATTTCCTTTACCAAACGCGAATTAAATTGACCTAGAATATCTGGTGGATTCGGGACGTCAATTGTTCCAGATAATCATTCTATGTAAAGTGTGATTTAGCTATTAACAGCAGTCCGGAGCAAATTGTATTTATTCTGGAAAAGACCTAAATTTAAATATAATGATAAAACTTCTCCATCATTCAGTACTTTCATGGGAACTTGTTGATCTGTGCTGAATTTGCAGGTGACGTGGATACCGTCTTTGTAACATCGGTTGCTGCAAAATGCCTTTCAGCCGGCAAAGACTTAGTATGTGAGTAAGTAGTTTATTTTCTTTTTTCTTTCCAACACCAGGTTCCTATCCATCAATGGATGACAATGTAGTTGGTGGCTCAAAGATTTCATTCAACCACATGTTATTTTAATTTAGGAAATTGTTCACATTATGTCCTGATTTGTTTCATTCCTTTTGATGCCACCATACAAAACAAACTTTAATTTTTTTCAATCGACAACTGTTCATTTCTCGATAGAACATTTATCTAAATCACCAACAGTTCCCAGAGCTTTTCGAACACCACTTATTTTGCATCCTCTATCATCCTCAGGGTTTGAATAACGCCTACTATTTTTACGCTTGGCCACATTAAACTTTATACCAACTCGAAAAATCTTTAAAAGAGGCATTACTCTCCAAATTTATTCATGTTTGGAGACAGCAGAAGTTCAACTAAATAACCTATTTTTAAAAGTGAGAAATATGAAAAAGTAGCAGTATTTTGATGTGAAATATGTATAGGCGCAGGTATAAACCGGATCATTGGCGTGGCGACGCTTGCCGTGGCGACAAGTCACCACGCTATACTAAGGTATAAATATTGTCTATGTGTAGAAGAGTGTACGGTATGGCGACGTGTCGCCATGCGCAACCGACTACGCGACCCCCTCCTTACTCAGTTCGACGCTGTTGTTTACTACGGTACACATAACCTGTGCTTTATAATTTATGTATTAATTGTAAATAAATGTTTATTAAATAAAGTCACTATTTTCTGTAAGAAATTCGTAATACTTTATTTTTTCATTATGCTATATTTAGTTCGCATAATAATCTTGTCTTTTATGCATATTACTTGTACGAACACGGTGTTTCACATCTGCCAGGCGTCCTGTGACGGCTCACTTTTTTTCCAAATTTTTTTACATGTTCGAAAAGACATTTTACTAAAAGAGTTCAAATGAACACTAGTATTTTTATTATTTTTTATTATGACGTATTTGATGTTCATTTCAAGTCGCTTCCACTTTACTGTTAAAAGATTTAATTTTTAATTTCTTAATAAATATAATATGTTATCTAAAATGCCATGAACTTGGGAAGAATTTAATAGTAACTAATTTATATTATATAGGGATATATAAACCACATTGTCTCGTTTTCAGTTTACCGAAATTGTGTATTTATAGTCTATTAACCAGACTAAGTATTTTTACTCAGTAACAGATGGCGCTTATCTGGTTTTGCTTTGTCAGATGTAGCATCAAACACTTTACTATCGAGACTACATGGCAGCTGAACCTTGGCAAAAATGAAAAAGTCCAAGAAAATTGTAGAAAATTACATTGCTTTCTTCCTTATTACTTGTCTGCGAAATATAATTACGTTATGCTTGTATATCTGTATATTTTCCAAACCTAGTAACTTTATTCCTTAATTATTTACATACATAATATCTTAATTGCTTCATGCCTTTTTATACATTCTTTCTATAAATATACTTTTACCAACATAACATTATCGCAGTTACCTTGGCTATTTACACACAAATATATTTTTTACTTATACATACATACCTTTTTTACTCTGTATTTGTCTTTTCTAGGTCATATAAAACAAACTAGTTCAAACTGCATGAGTTCCAAGGATAAATTCTTGTCGCAATTTTTTGCACCATCATTGGATCCTGGTAATTATTTGTGACCAAAGAAGTTACCAGAAAATTCAAACGAGACTAAACCTTACCCTTCACCCTTCACCATAAATAAATTCCTTGTATCACTTACTGATCTACTTGTGACCAAAGAATTAACATAATCAATATACTCCATGATTTTCAGGAAGCCCTATATTTACCTTCCGGCGCCACCATCAAAATCATGAAAGTTTGGATATCATTCATACTTTAGTGACATAAACTAAGGAATGAAATGAATTTTATAAAATATAGGTAGAGACAAATTGGTTAACAATGAAAAAGCAACACTAATCATTGTGTTTAGGCCAGATGATTAACTTTTTTTAAATTTTAATAAAAATTTGATACGCATCTTATGTTAAAGGTGAGAAGTTGTTACTGAAAGATAATAAAATGTATTAAAAGATAATAAAAATTTCAATTTCTAAAGGAATAGAGAAAATATTTATGTTATGTAAAATTTGCTCTGAAGCTTTATTTTATTTCACAAACTGTTATAATAGTAAAAAAACACGCATTATTAAAATCTGTTAAAACTATCTGCCAGCGTTCATGACGAATAAAAATAATTATCCATTCGCTTTCATGATGCCGATGCAGTATTATAAAAGATTCATTTGAAACTCTCTGCATAAAATATTTCTCCCTCAGCGTACAGCAATTTAGAAGAAATCCTATAAATACTATCTAACATTCCTTCGAATTTTCTGGAAGAACTTTCTTTACTCAATTTGCTGGGTAGAGATAAGAAGTGCTGGATAAATTACTAGAGTAAGATAAATAGAAATCGACCAGACAAGATAAATTATTTCAGAAGCTGGTCTCTGAAGGGAACAATATACATTTACATGAAAACAAGTTAAGTACATAACTTTTGTACTCGATTTTGTTTGGCTTATATGGACACATAATATAGTGAATTTTAAGATACTGACCGAATTTCTCAGTTCATCGTTTTGTGAATATAATTTTGTAAAAACTTTAAAGATACGCCTTTTAAATAATAGATATGACGCAACAAAATGTATTTTGCAAAATTTTGCTATTTTTGAATTATCAGGCTACGTACTTTTCTGACATGTTTGTTGAATAATTTTTGTGAAGAATAATATAAATATTGAGGTACAAAGATTCTTTCGGTATAAATAACGGCTTATAAGTTACGTGGGATAATATATATATATATATATATATATATATATATATATATATATATATATATATATATATATATATATATATAGGTTTTCTATGCATTCAAAATTTAGGCCCGTTTTTACGATTAATTTCAAAAAGGCGTAAATAATATTTCTTTGTTAACAAACAATTAATAATTTAAATTAGAATTTATTATTTTCAGTATAATTTAAATTAGAATTAAATAAGAATTTATATCTCGAGATAGTTTCGAACAAATGTAGTCTCATTAGATTACTTTTAATTAGTTTCTTGAAGTAGGTTGCAACTGAATATCCAGAAATGGAATTGGTACATTATTTGTATTTCAAACGTTCGTTGCTATCAAAACTACATGTAAAGATCGATACGATAAGGGACGGGATATGGTTAAAAAGAAACATAAAAAGAGACAACATTTCTTAACTTAAGCAAGGTATATTTAGGATCTTAAAACATAAAATAGGTAAACTTTAAACAAAATTTATCTAATAGTTTTTCCTGAATGCATGTACAAGTAAACAAAAAGCTAAATAACAATTTCAAAATGGTTGATTTTTTTCTCCGCATTTAATTTCTATCCCACCAATTTTACGTTTTGGAAAATATATGTAAGTTACAGATATTACTAACAATATTATTTTATCATGTCTACATAAACACACGGATCCAACGCCATCTCACGATTTCAATGTAAATATCAATGAGTCACCTTGATTACAGTTACTTATCAGTGATCACAATAATATGAAAACAATAAAATAAAATCATTAGTAAAGCCAAATTGCACATATTGCATTATATGGTTTATGATATGAAGAATTGTAAGTAAAATATGACGAATTGTAAGTCAAAATATGAAGAATTGTAAGTCAAAATATGAAGAATTGTAAGTCAAAATATGAAGAATTGTAAGTCAAAATATGAAGAATTGTAAGTCAAAATATGAAGAATTGTAAGTCAAAATATGAAGAATTGTAAGTCAAAATATGAAGAATTGTAAGTCAAAATATGAAGAATTGTAAGTCAAAATATGAAGAATTGTAAGTCAAAATATGAAGAATTGTAAGTCAAAAAGAATTGTAAATAAAGAAACGGTAAGAAGATTTGAATAAAACGGAAACAATCGTCGTGCAAAAAAAGGGTGTTTTATATAAAATTGTTCATAAAAATTATTCCGTTTCAGAAATGATTGCGAAAACCAATAAGTTTATATTCTGATAATAAACTAATCGTTTGAAGAAGAATCGGTCAATACTTGCTACTTGTAGCGTGTCCTCATACGCATATTCACACTTACACGAAAATGAATATGAAAATTTAGAGCATAACCAATTTAAAAAAAATATGAAAAAATTACATGCTTTTAAGATATAATCTCTAATTAAAAGCTGTATTAAAAATTACTTACCTGAAAAATTATTCGAGCTTAAATTACCCTAGTTAAAAACTCGAGTGTGTCACGGTTTTTAAAAAGAAAGTATGCACCTGTGTGTAATACGAAGTTATAATATTATAAATTAAACTAATTGGTGTGAATAATTTATAAAAGTCTGAAAATTGAGTAATCAATAAAATACATGCAGAAAAGCGAAATAGATGCGGGAATAAAGTGGAATTCGGAAAAAATAATAAAAGTCCTTAAGTCGGAAGAAACAAAAAACTACGTTAAGCCAGTAAAGTATGATAGAGCTGAGTGGAATTACTGTCTGTCATCAATGTTTTTGCTTAAGTAAAGATGGAACAATATTAGAATTGTAACGACAAGATACGAAAACTTATGGCTGAAAATAAAGACGAGATGAGAGTATAAGCTAAATTCAAATATTCAAATTCTTATTCGACATATTTCAGAAAATATTATAGTGTTATGGCAGCGCGAGGAATGGAAGTCAAATCGTGGCTGCCAACTTCACCCACTAACAGACGCGATGGGAAATTACATTTGCGCCTCGACGACGACCATTATCTTTGACGACGCCAAATTGAGTCCCGACAGTAGACAAGTGGAAAAGCGACGCAGAGATCTGCGTCCTGTAGATTGTACGTGCCGGAAAAGCGACGATGGCTCCTCGAATATAAGAATCGTGTGATAGTGTTCAGCTGTAGTTTCCGAGTATGTATGGTATATATTAAGTAAACAGAAAGGAGGCAAATAAAGTATTGGGAACATGAAAATTGAAGAGAATCATACGTACCTAAATGTTCATATCGCCTGAAAATGGGCTATATATATATATATATATATATATATATATGTATGTGTGTGTGTTTAGACGGTCGTAAATTTTAATTTAAAATGAATCAACGAAAATACACTGTGATACAAATATACAACATAAATATACATTGTAATATAAAACGATTATCTCTCTTCGTGAAGTAGAAAAATGTTGCAGCACAGTTTGACATAGTGCAAAATCGAGTTAGGTCAATTGTTTTAACGTCAAAAAAATACCATCGAGATATTCATTCTCCTTTATCAGTAAACGTTAAAAAAATGTATTAATAATAATAGAAACTAATCATACTGCGTACCGATTTTTTTGGTCCATTGCAAAATAATATTCTTTCCGTATTAAATTTAATTTTCTGTTCCCACAAATCCGATTGAAATAAATATATAATATCGGCACAAACCTTTTGTGCTCTTATGATAGTTTTAAAATATTGACTGTTCCACTGCTTCTTTAATTGACTGTTATTTCATATTTAATTACTGATGTTAACAAATTTACCATCGATAATTTTATTTCAGACCATCAAATAAGAATTTTTGTTTTAGAAATTAATAATTGAACGAAATGTGCTAAGTGGACATCGAATTCGCATTAGCATTTTTCCAATACATTTAGGTACATCTAAATTTTGAGTTAATGTAGTGTTTCTATAAAAGTTTTCGTAAAATGTACTGTTGCCATAAAAATTTTCGTAAATACTTTTAATTATTTTTCGCTGTAAAAATGTTACTCAATATTTCTTTTTAAGACAGAAAAGTACATGGAATTTAAAAAAAAAGGATTTAGGATAATTGCCACTGTATTCACCTAAACTTTCCATAAATTTTTATCAAAGTTACTTTTCATAACTTTGACATTTTCAATAATATCTCCATTATAATCCTAAATAAAATTTAAAAGAATGTTTTGTTTTAGAAGCTTTAGAGCGTTCTCTTCAAATTGATACCTCACAGAATGCGTGAAATGAAAACTATGTTCTATCATTTAGAATCATTGCCGTGGTATTTATATAAAGTTTAGACAAATTTCTAGTAAAGTTATTTATTATAATTTTGACATTTTCAATTATATCTCTAGAATTATATTAAATGAAATTCGGAAAAATTTGTTTTGGAAGACATAACATACTTTTTCAATTGATACCTCACGCGTCACATTTGTCTTATCTGCAATCCCCATGTAAATATTTGGAGTGTGAGCTATTCAAATATTGTATATGTAGATCAATATGCTTTATCCCTTTGCAAAATTTAAAGTCAAAATAGACGGACGAGCGGATAGTCATGGGGGTGATCTTATAAATATTCCGTTTTTTGCCTAACTTTGTTTACCTGCAAAGGTAAAACAACTTACATTCCTTTAAATTGAAAATTGTTTAATTGGTTATGTAAAACTAATCAAGTGTGAGTCTGCATGCGTCTCATAATATCAAGAAACTAAATAGGCATATGGTTAAATTATGTGCACGATATTTTAGAGTTTATTCTAATTATATTCACGAGTCTATTGGTTACAGATGGTGACGAGGGGCTAGGAGCGGAGCCGGAAACTAGAGATAAAGACTCCTCAATGACTGTATTCATTATATTTCCGCTATTTTAAATGTTCTTGATAAGTCTCTTGGTTTTAAGTGATGGCAAGAATCAGATGGTGGAGTCGAAATGTAATGACAGTTTTAATGGATAGAAGCAGTTTCATTGATGGTGAGTTCGTTCGATTTATCTTCATAAATCGTCAGGTCATGAATGATATCCAAACTTTCATGATTTTGATGGTGGCGCCGGAAGGTAAATATAGGGCCTCCTGCAAATATAAATATTTAATTACATACATAAACACGCATTTATGCATATAGACAAGCACGAATATGTTCAGGTTCATTGAACACCGCAAGTGCCTGCTTCGATTTTAATAAATTAGTTACTATTAAATTCTTCCCAAGTTCATGGCATTTTAGATAACATATTATAATTATTAAGAAATTAAAAATGAAATCTTATAACAGTAAAGTGGAAGCGAATTGAAATGAAAATCAAATACGCCATAATAAAAAATAATAAAAATACTAGGGTTCATTTGAACTCTTTCAGTAAAATGTCTTTTCGAACATGTAAAAAAAATTGAAAAAAAAGTGAGTCGTCACGGGACGCCTGGCAGATGTGAAACATCGTGTTCGTACAAGTAATATGCATAAAAGACAAGATTATTATACGAACTAAATATAGCATAATAAAAAAATAAATTATTACGAATTTCTTACAGAAAATGGTGACTTTATTTAATAAACATTAATACATAAATTATAAAGCACAGGTTATGTGTACCGTAGTAAACAACAGCGTCGAACTGAGTGAGGAGAGGGTCGCGTAGTCGGTTGCGCATGGCGACACGTCGCCATACCGTAGACTCTTCTACATATAGACAATATTTATACCTTAGTATAGCGTGGTGACCCGTCGCCACGGCAAGCGTCGCCACGCCAACGATCCGGTTTATACCTGCGCCTATACATGTTTCACATTCAAAATACTGCTACTTTTTCATATTTCTCACTTTTAAAAATAGGTTATTTAGTTGAACTTCTGCTGTCTCCAAACATGAATAAATTTGGAGAGTAATGCCTATTTTAAAGATTTTTCGAGTCGGTATAAAGTTTAATGTGGCGCATGTACGCCTGTTTGTTCATATATGTGAGTAAAGTGAGAAAAGTAGCCCACTATCACAAAAGTGATTGCTCGAAATATTAAAAAAACATAAGGTAAACGAATTGATGAGAGATATTTGAAATTATAATTAGGACTAATTAGGGGCCATTATATATAATTATTTTTTTATTAGCTTTTAGAAGATCCAAGTGAGGGTTGTTTAAACATTATAAATGTTGCTCGTAATTAAAATTGGCATTTTATGCTTATGGCGGTTGAGACATAAAAAAATCTCTGTGTAGTTGAATTTGTATTAGTGACTACCATGGAAACTTTTAAAGAAGGTTGTCTGTAAGATATTTGTCTCAAAAGTCTGAGGAAAAAAATTACTAATTGCAAACTCAATCATTTATATTTAAATAATTAATACATCTCCTTGATTCTATTTATGTCACTTTAATGGTACTTTATGGATGGTTAACACACATGGGGATATTTTTCATATTCATCTCAGGGTTTGAATAACGCCTACTATTTTTGCGCCAAGCGTAAAAATAGTAGGCGTTATTCAAACCCTGAGGATGATAGAGGATGCAAAATAAGTGGTGTTCGAAAAGCTCTCGGAACTGTTGGCGATTTAGATAAATGTTCTATCGAGAAATGAACAGTAGTCGATTGAAAAAAATTAAAGTTTGTTTTGTATGGTGGCATCAAAAGGAGTGAAACAAATCAGGACATAATGTGAACAATTTCCTAAAATAAAATAACATGTGGATGAATGAAATCTTTGAGCCGCCAACTACATTGTCATCCATTGATGGATAGGAACCTGGTGTTGGAAAGAAAAAAGAAAATAAACTATTTACTGACATACTAAGTCTTTGCCGGCTGAAAGGCATTTTGCAGCAACCGATGTTACAAAGACGGTACCCACGTCACCTGCAAATTCAGCACAGATCAACAAGTTCCCATGAAAGTACTGAATCATTGAGAAGTTTAATCACGTGTCCTGATTTTTTAAATAATTTGCCAGTTGCGATGAGTACATTTTTTTTTAGCGCTAACAATCAAATTCTTGGTGATGAAAATTAGAATATCCTAAAAGCATATTAGATTCTCTTTTGAGAGAACCATACTATTTTTATTGAAATATTTTTAATTATTTTAAAAATCGTATTGTTCGACTATACTTAGCTCTAAAAAAAATAACAATCACATTTAATTTGTAGTCATGGCATCCAAAAGATCGAACGAGAGTAATGTGGCTCGGAAACTAAGAGATTTTTATAAAGGCCAAATTTTGTAAATGACCCAGTCATAGCTTGGCCTATCGCTCCTTTTCGACCGGTTCGTGACTTATGGCACATTTGTATACAAATTTATTTCATGAAAATGATATTTGATAAAATACATTTACGGTCGGCTAGACAAAACTCCTGACATTTGCCTGAAAATGGTAGCACAATGAACCGATAAATATCATAAGGATCAACACACATGTGGGCGATTTTCAAATGAGGTAAACAAGTATATATTTAGAAAAAAAGGGGCTTCAGTGTTTTGAAAATGTTTTTCCAAAACCAGGCCGAACAGTGATACTTAAAACCAGGTTACGAGTGTAAAATAGAGATGATCAATTTATCAGCTTTTTTCTATTTTACCTGAAATAAATTCCAAAATAAACAACGTTTTGATTGACTATAAACGCTGTTTGCAATTTTAATTATTTAAAAACTTCAATTTTCAAAGTAATTTTATTTATTCAACTTCCATATTAAAGAGATTCCTTGCAAAAATATCGTAGTAAATCCATAATTTTAATGGTGCAAAAAATTTTCTAAATTATTTTTCTAAAATTATGATGTGTGTGGCGCTTTCATTTAACCAAAACCCAATAAAACCCTTGTCGGTATACCTTAAGTCCACGAGAGGAACTCATTTTTTTCTAAAATTTGCTTATTCTCACAATATGTAATATGTAATGTGAGATGTATCGTTTCATATGTTTCTATCATTTGGAAAGGATATATTGTTTTATCTAACGAATTTTACACATTACAAGACACAAACATGTTACTTAAAAGTTTATAATTTTCAAATAATCGTCCAGGGTGCAAAGTTTTTCGGAATATGTGATATCTTTTCCAACTATAATATAATGCGTTCATTTTACTATTCAAAATTAGTCGATATACACATTTTAATCTCTTGCAGATAACAACTTCGTTTTCCAAACTTATCTTAAACTATGAAATTTAACAACGCAAAAATATTTTGACGAACTCCATAATTTGCAATGTAAAATAAGTTCGTAAATGTCAAAAAATTAGTTTAGATGCTTACTAAGACTTTTCACAACCTCCCGGTCAGCCTTCCCTGCCCTACTAAATTCCAATAAATTATATGAATGTTAGCCATGTATGCATATGCGTCAAAATATATGCATTGGTTACTTTGCAATCATCAGGTTAAGTGCGATTGATTGAAGCCTGATGTAAAGCCAATGTTCAAGTTGGTATAATAAATATGTTCTACATCACTTGTAATGAATGGTAGTAATAATAATTAAGTCCGTTTTTTTAATATAGTCAAAGAAAAGGGACCGAATGAGCCTAGTTTATACAGAGTAAGTAATAAATTTACGCGTGGATTGGATTTAATCCATCAATATATAAGGAAATCCTGACCTCGAACCGAAAAACCTTTCTTCATTGAATACCCAATACTTTATATAAATTTTCAGGGAAAAAATGCTAAAAATAACAAAAAATTGTTCAAAGGATATGTGCAAATGCAGGTAAAGCTTTTTTCTAGCATTTTCTTTAATCGCAAAAAAAATACTTTGAGGGATATTCATTGTGTATTCCTAAATATAGTTCGCGCAAAAAGTTACTAAAATTTTACTTAAGACAAATGAAACAAAGGCAGCGTAATTTCAATCCGAAGTTAATGTTCTTTTGCTAACATAATTTGTTCTGTAAACTATATTAGTACTATGTTTAGGGCCCATATAAGAACACTTACCTATCAGTCCACCTACCTGTTGATCACAAACATTTTTTTTAGAAATAGTTTGACGTAGGAACTTTAAAAACAGCGTAAGGAGAAAGCTTGTTTGCCCCAATGTATATGAATCGTTAAAACTAAAAACATTGATATGAAAACTTTTTAGAGTGTGACATAAATAATATACATATCTTTTTTTACTTGTATGTATCAATTGAAACTGCAAGATATCACTATTCCAAAATTATACTTAAATTTTAATTAGAAATTTATGTAAGATATTTTCAGAGCCATTGCTAAAAATGTTCACAAAAATCAAAATTATGAAAAAAATAATGTAATTAACAGTTTACATAAAATTTATTGCTAGTATTTTAATTTATTCAATAATATATTTTTAAGAGTTAATAATATATTTTAGATTAGAAAGGATTTGGATACGTGTTTTCTAAAAATTAAATAACATTAAAATGAAATAATTTTATATTTTAATGCCAAGGTACTTTATAAACCATAAAAATTGTAAAATGATAAATCTTGGTTTTCGGCAAATACGTATTGTAAACAAATTCCAAATACTTTTGATATAAGTCAGGCACTGCTTTCAATCAACTTCAGTGAGAAACAATGTTATCTGGAAGTCATAAGAATTTCTTCTTTTCAAATTTTCCACCTGAAAATTTTGGTCGTTCAACGAAACCTAGGTTGTGGTTAATACTGTGAATAAAGTAGATATAATCTAACTACATTAAGTAGTTTTATTTAGTTCTGAAAAAAATTATGTGATAATGAATTTCTACAAAATTAACGCCAAGTATATTCAATAACCACACATCTTGTAATTTTTGTTTGAATTAACTACAGAAAAATGTAGGCCTAACTTCTTTAATAAAATGTAAGTTACTGATAAGCGACTTAGAAACAAAAACGGTATTATATATGTTTTGCACTCGGTTGACAATATATAAACAACAATTAATATCTGTAGTTCTAACATCTGCAGAGACTAGATTAGTAATAAAATAGGTGCATTTTGTTAAATAAAATATTGTTACACTTACCTTCATTTTGTTAAATAAAGTAATAAAGAAAATATCACGCAAAAAAGAGTGCATTAAAATTTAAAAGGAAAATTAAATTTTGTATATTGCTGTCATTAGCGCAAGTGATATCAGCATTAATATTCTAACGATTAAAAAGGAAAAGATATTAAATAATTAAATATTAAAAGATATTAAGTATTTACAACATATTTAATGCGACAGTAATATCTCATCTTCTCGTAACTAGGATTAAAACGAAATTTATCCTCTTAGGTAATAAAAAACCATAAATTGTTAATTTATATTGAAATTGATATCAGATAGAAATTAGAGATACAACTAATTACTGAGGATGGTGGAAAATTGTCCTATTTCATATGTAGTTCGTAAATTGGTTTAAATTTTGCATACAGCAGCATTCAAACAGTTATTACTATAATTCTTCCAATATTTTGACATGATCAGATTTAATATTAGCAAGTTGATGATATATGCACGTTAGGATAATATTTGAAACAATATCGAATCAGAATTTACTTAGCAAAGTGACGGATATAAAAAAGTCGGTTTGAAATATTCTAAAGAAGACCGTGAATTGTTAACTCGCATTTGTAAAAATCACTTCACGATCTTACTTTTAAGAGTATTTGTGTAATATTGCTTTTAAAGTACAATAGGAAAATCTTATTTATAGTGAAATTTAAAAACTATCATTTAATTAAGTGAAGTGTGAGTTGAAAAACCAGCCCACAAAAATTGCTTAGCTTTTAAAGACTAAACAAAATTAATTAATTTGTTTTGATATGAGAAATGAGGAAGAAATTAATGGATAACAGTAGAAACCATTTCGTTCCGTTGCAAGTTAAATTTCGTGGGATTGCGATTTCTATAGTTCGTTTAGTTAATAGCATCATTAATATTATTAAAGTAACTATTTAAGTATACGATAGATATATTTTAATCAAATGCTTTACCTTCATACTTTCTTCTCCGTTTTTCAATGTAATTGTAAATTTATTGGAGTATTTTTTGCTTCGATAAACGGAAAAGGTACAAACAAACGAATTAACTCTTTCTTCGAACGCCTTTTTTTAATTCTTCATCATTATTTCTTCAGGTCGGTCTTCCTTCGGTCCGATTCTCTACATTTGTAACGGGAGACTGATTGCTCTCTCTTAATCTTACTTTCTTTTCTATATTTATAACGTGAGAATGACTGCATTCTAAACCATTTTTTTAGCTTTCTAATGACTTCATCGTTTTCAACTTTGATGCTTATGCGGTTCATATGAACTACCGTCTGTTTTATACCAATTTGGTTCCAAAAGAACTATGGTAAATTTCAGAACACCATTTTATTTAATTACCAGAAACATAATGTTTTCTAATAAGTATATATTTCGAATAAGTAATTTATTAAAATATGTAAATTTTATTTATATCTTCACACACGAAGATGACTGCGGAATTTGTGGTGTAGAATTCTGAGTCTGATTTCCGCGTTAGCGCATAATATCGAGCATGTTCCTCGTGCAATTATTGTGCAGTAAATATGTTGTCATCGATTTATGTAACCGTTGTTATATTGAGCTGATTGAGATTTGTTAGTTTTAACAGACCTTTAAGCACTAACTGGTAGCTAATCGAAGTTTATTTCAATTATTAACTTTTAGTATGGGCTCAAAAGGCGTATTTTGCATTGCATTATTTATTCTTTTCAATTGGCTCAATTTCGTCTATTTATCAAATGATTTTCATAAAATAATATTATTTTTCATATAAAAAAGTTTTTTAATTTTGCATGCACGGTACATGCGTGTAAAGGACATGCGTGCATTTAACTTTTTCTTTCATTTTATATATATTTTCAATTTCATTAAATATACAGGAAAATAATTTTCGTTATGAATACGTGTAAATTTTAGACTCACAGACATATTGGAATTAAGCGTATAAGGGCACGTCGATGATGTGCTGAACCATATTATTCTCATTAAAAATACTTTATGATGTTTGAATACACAGTTGATACAAACTTTTTATAAAAGAATCATTTAAAAGGTTCGTGAAAGTTTTACCGTAAGCATAAAAAATAACATTTTAATAATTTTGCACTCTGTAATAGCATACCATAGGCGGTAAAAGTTAATCATAAGCATGTATTACATCAGCTGATCTAAAAATGTAGCATAATGCGGATTCATATTTGGAATGTTTAGTTTCATAATTTATTCCGGTTAACATTTTTTTGGCGCTTGCATTCTATGACTCGAATGTACGATTAATTGTTGACGGAAATTTATTTAGAACTAATTATTGTATGCGAATTACAACAATCAAATTGTTAGTCATTAACAAGCACCCACAACTATATAATCACGAATATTACTCATATAGTTGCGGTGATAATCATCATCTAACCAGAACGATAGTCCTTGAGTGCAAGTGCAATAATTTTTTTCCAATTCTGTCAGAAGTCTTTTTTATCATCTTTTGTCCCCATCGCCAGATTGGCCAGATTGGCCTCCATATCAATATAATATTTCATTGTGATCGAAGCTATATTTATTTTCAAAATTTCAACTCAATCAGTTAGTGGCAAGTACGCTAATATTCTGTTAAAAGTTTTGATTGATAGTTAATAAGATACAAGTTGTCCAGTGGCAGATTTCAAAGTTGGAACAAACATAGTTTCTGAACGCAACACATAAGAGGGGCGCGGGGGGCGTCGTTAGAAGCGCAAGCGGTGCGGATGTTTTAGTAGCCATGGAACAGTGGAGTAGAGAGCACCGCGCTTTTGCCGTCGAGGCGTACATTTCGAGTGAATTTTCGCTGTCTGTAGCACGCCTTCGATTTAATAATCGTTACAGTATTCGTCGATTCCGTGATGGACCAATTAACCTCATTCAGTCATGGGTAGCAAGATTCAAAGCTACAGGATCAACATTAAATAGGCCCAGGCCAGGACCTACACCATTGGTAGCCACGGATGAAAATGTCGAGCGTGTTATGGTTTCTGTCGTTGAAAATCCCCGTTTATAACTGCGTACACGTTCATCGATATTGGGAATTCCGAAATCAACGTTACAGGTAATAATGCAAAAAAAGCTCAAGTTCCATCCATATAAAATTCAAATTGTTCAAGATTTACATGATTCTGACTTTGAATTAAGAAAAACTTACGCGGAGGTGATGTTGTTGAAATTTCGTACTGCTACCCGGATGGGCAACATATTCTTTAGTGACGAAGCTCACTTTCACATTGGAGGATATGTGAATAAGCAGAACTTTCGTTACTCGGATATCCACAGCCCAAGACAAATGCATCAAGAGCCTTTACATAAGCCTAAAATAATAGTCTGGTGTGCCATGTCTGCATCTGCAATCATAAGGCCTTATTTCTTTGAAAATCAACGTGGCCAAATTGTAACTGTGAATTCGGAGAGATATGCCCAGATGTTAAATGACTTTTTTAGAGTAAAACTACAGAATAGTCCATCCTTCACCCAAAACACATGGTTCCAGCAGGACGGAGCCATAGCTCACACTGCTAATGTGTCCATGAATGCAGTGCGGCAGTTATTTCCAGAAAAAAACATATCCCGAAACGGTGCCGTACCGTGGTCACCTAGGTCACCCGATTTAAGCCCATGTGACTTTTTCTTACGGGGATACTTAAAATCCGTTGTTTACAAAACAAATCCGAGCACTGTGACACAACTTAAAGAAAATACTCGTGCCGAAGTCAGTAAGATACCCCAGTCGCTCTGCAAACGCGTTTTTGAAAACATGCGTGCTAGACTCGAAGAGTGTGTCAGACTCGATGGCCGCCATTTGGAAAACGTGGTTTTTAAAAAATGAAATCCGTATTTATTGTTATAAAGTTAAAATAAACCTACTTTGTACTAGAGGTGTAGTTTTTTTTTAACAATTTTTCAAACATTGAGATCTGCCACTGGACACCTGTATATGTGAAGCTAGATAAAATCTTTAAAAATAAAATTTGTTTTAAGGTAAAGAGTATCTTAACTAATTAAAATGCATCGGCCCCCTCTATATTTGGCTAGTCGCCGTTCGTAAACCTGATCAAGAGAATGGGAAGGTGTGCGATCGGTCACAGAATGTGCAAATGAAAGTATAATCCACCCCTGCTGCGTAAAAATCAGGTTTAGGTAATATAAAACAATTAATGAAGATGCTGTATTTTTATCATCGATTTATTTTGTTATTGTTACGACAATTATTAGGTTCGTGCCGAGCTTATTCCAATTTGGATACATTTGACATTTTGGTTTGAAAATAATTATTTTCCATGTAAAAGAAAATTTCTTTATCTATACTTTTACAAATTTAAAAAAAAAACACTTATTTCGAACTCTGCTTAATTTTCCTTATGTTTGACTAATTTTTTTTACAATGATAATAAGTCATTCTATTTAAATCGTTATTATTATTATTTTGAATCGTTATTATTATTATTCTTCACAAATAAAATTTTTGTAAATCTACTAATAATTTTTCTCGAAAGAAAACCGCTATTTCTGAAACTATTATTTACAGAGAAGAATTTCTATTATATGGTCGGATGATGCCATGAGATATGGTTTTATAAAAATGCAACAGCCACGGCCGCCAGTTATGAATTTAAAGAAATATTTTTAATAAGAATAAGACATAAATAATAAAGAACTTGTCTGTGCAATGCGAACTACATCAATAATCTTTCTTTAGTGAACACATGATAAAACATTACAATGTGAATACGCGCCACGGATGTGACATCGAAATCTCTTCTGCTTGTGTTTGTACCCTAGTTTTGGCGCCACTTAGTTTCTTTGGTTGACGATTAAAATAATAATAATACAATTATATATATATATATATATATATATATATATATATATATATATATATATATATAATATAATATCATTTTGCCAATATATTATAATTTTTGTAATGAGGTTTCTTGGTTAATTTAGGAAATGTTATAGATGTCGCTGAACTAAAAATAAAGTATTTTCATTAACATACTTAAAGAATAGTTATAAAGAATAAAATCAAGTTTATATCTTTTTAATTTAATTTAAAAATTTTTATTTTATTTTAATCCTAAATTTTAAAAAAATGATTTCAAAATTTGAACCTAGTACTGCCTAATTGCATTGTTATACCATTGCACTCACGACTGAATCGAATTTGGAGAAACGAATAAAGTAAATTACATTCTATATATACTTTTCACTAGTTCTAGTTTTTGGTTGTTATTAGTTAAAAAACGGGTAAAATCCCGTGCAAATCCACAAACGCTTTAACGTTACAAATATTTTCACAATTAAATTTAAAAAAATTAACCCAATTTTTTAAATTGCATTTTGATTTATGGTTGCATACCTATATTACTCCGGATCCTCGTTTTATTTTCCACATATAATAAATTACAAGCAGTACGTTCAGGGTAATGTTAAAAAAGTTCTATAATTAATAAGTTTTAGTCGCATTTTAGACTAATATTGACCAAAAATTTATGAGAATTCACTTAAGATTAATTTTCATTTCATGATTCGCATACATAGCATACATTTTTGCAAAATATGTAAAGATGTAAGTTAGCCATTGATTTATTTTAAACAACGTGAGATATAACGAGTTGTCAAAAATTTATGTCATAAGTTGGCAAACACCTATAATTTCACAAATTCAAGGGATTTTTCAGTACAAGGACTGGAATATTAATTACCGTTAGGTAGGTAATATATGTGGGAGGATGTGTCTGTGTGTGTATGTACGTACTTATATATAAGTGGAAATACATACACATACATAATTTAAATCTCAATTGTATGTGCAAACAAATAGAACATTGTCCACCCATTATTATTGTAGCGAATAACCGATTAAAAACAGCAGCAAATATTTTATGAAAATACGTTAAATTACATCACGGATAAAAGTATAGCGGTACACCGCTCGATGCAACGAGCGGTGTACCACTGCGGCGTTGCATTTCCAGCGAATTATAAAACAAACGCTCCAGCACTCTGCAGGGAACCCAAATCTAACGATGCTGGTGTAATTTAATTAGACCGATAAAAAGAACCATATCTTTTCACTAGCTGTTCTCGTTTGTGTGATATTTTCACTGGATTTTACCGGAAACTTTTCATTTTTTATTTGTGGTTCGTGGAAAAAATTTTCACGGTACATTTTCATTCACTTCATAATTTTGATTATAGTTACGTCGAAATTGACACAATATCAGTAGCCCGATTTATAACCATATTAATTGTGCCATTTTAGTACGTACTTGTAAAACTTGTCTCCTAGGTATTAAGTGTAATGCAAGTTGATTTAAACTTTATGAGAAAAATATGGTTTTGTACTAAAGTGCCATAGCTTATCACTCTTGCTTTTCATTTCATACCTAGTTTCATCAGTCCTCAGATAATATATTTAAAAATAGACTGTTTCTTCAATAAAGTTAAGTAATTTATTATTATTAATATGTTCATTGCCGAAAACGAAGATATACATCTCGGTCGTAGTTACGGAATATCATAGTAGTTACAGATCTTACACTTTCTTGATAATAACTAAATAATTAAAAATGTATTACAATTCTGAAGATAGAATTTCTTCAAAGATGATAAATCTTATATATACTCGTACATACGAGCTCCTTTCCAAAGCGAAGATTTTTTTAAGTTATGATTTAGTAAGATTATTTTAATTGGCCAATCATACACGTTAATGCTCTTATTATCCATGATAAGCAATTCAACAATCACATTGATCGAAAAAGTAATAAAATAGGAATATTTGGAATTATTATATTGACTCAAATATTTTGTAGTACAGGCTTAAATTTACACCAAAATAAAAACAAATCTGTAAATACAATGCAATTAAAGGAATATTTTAATAAGTATTATGATTTATAATTATAAGAAATATTTTCAAACAAAATGAAATAATTTAGCACATACTGGGAGCTGAGAGACACGTTTCGTTTTCTCATTGACGTCACTTTAAAATAAAAGTGTTGATTAATTATCCTTTTAATTTTCAATTTTAGTACAATCTATATTTTTTTATCATTACCGGTTAATACGAGCTGCATGCGTTTCATAGTTGTCACAGAGTAGGATTACATAGCTTTCTATGTCGCCGTAAACTATTGATACAAGTACGTTGAAATATTTACATTTTAAGTAGGTCGACTTTAAAAAAAATCCGTAAAGTAAAACATTTGGTATTTAATATTTTATGTCTAACGAAAATCGTTCCTATAAAAATCTGATCGACTTTAGCCGACCCTTGGCGTTTCGAACATTAAGAGTGAAAACGTGCTAATTGAGAAAAGAATAGAATATACGACAATACATCCGCTGAAGGAGATGAAACATATTTAAACGACGACGCACGGCTCTTGCCTAGGACTTCCAAAACTTCGGATATTTCAACGGATATTACGGGTTTGAATTACGTAATTTTGTAACTGAGTTGCTATTTTTAAAAATGAATAGCAACCAGAATATAACTGTGGGGTTCGTTAGTATTTTTATTATAAACCAAGTAATATTTGTGAAATCCACAAAAATAAATCATAATAAAAGAAAAAATAAATATTATTAATTAATTTCCCTAATTTGCTCCTGACAACATAATCGCATAAATTGTAAGGCTTTAAATATTTTATCAGCTGGGGAGCTTCTCAATTTTTCCGAAAAAGAGTCGGTGGAAGAAAAAGTTCGCTCAGCTTCAATATTTGTAGGCGGTATTGACAATAAATAATTGTACGCTGTTAGTGCAAATATATGTACGATAGAATTCCTATCCGCCACCATCAGCTCGAATAATTGAGTCTAGATCTACGTTTTCTTCGTAGGTATCTTTGTTCCCTGTCATAGAATTGTGCATCTCTTTTTGCAACTATTGTATGATGGTCAACTCCTTGTTCACATCATCGCTACTTGTGTTTACTGCATCCATTTTGGGGTTGTATCGGACGTAGTAGTTGACTCTCTTATATTGAATTACATTTTGGCCTTTACAATCATTTTAAAATAAATGTTCTGATTTTATCTGACGAGGGTTTTTTTAATGTTTCCGTAGTTACGGTTATAAAAAATTCTTCATATTTATGTAAATATAGTAAAACACAACATGAAAATGTTCGTCTTTCTTGTGTTCTCTTTCTGAGAGATAAAAAGAGATGTTCGCTGAATTCGTCTGACAAAAGGTTTATTTCATTAAGTATAAACCATAAGGCTGCATCCGGTTTAATAACTTTAGATCGCGGCCACATAAAGATATCACTATTATTTTTATTGAGTCTAAAAACCGATGAATTTAATAAAAGATCTTCAATTTCATTTATGTCCTTCTTCAAGGGTGATTTATGAACATATTTAACCACTCATCTTACTTCTCTTCAGCACCCGTATCTTTGTCTTTGGAGTGCAGACTTCAAGTTTTCTGGGTTTTATAAAATACATAAATCACCGTAAATTGTATTCCATGGGCATAACACAGATGATGGTAGCCGTCAAATTTGTTACCCATTTTAATCATTACACTGGCTTCGTCTGTAATGAAGGAAATTATGTCGTCGAGATTGAGTTCAAACACAATCTGTTCAAACGCATTCTGTACTAACAATTGAGTAGCTACCTCAGCTGTCATTAAACTTTTCATTTTCAATAACGTTTTTTTTGTATTTGCTTTGGTTTAAGCCTTTATAGTAAATATTTATATTTAAATACCTTTTTCGGGTATTTAAATATAAACTTTCTTTGTTATGCATGTGGGTGCGTTAAGCTGCAATATTTGCATTCGTCAATTTGTTAATTACCTGTTCCAAAGAAATATTCTCCAAATGAAGATTGTGTGCGCCTGTATACAGTTACCCTCGTTGGTGATCTAAAATTAAACCAAACTTATGTTAAAAAAAGCTTTAAAAATATTACATTGATTTTACAGGAGCAACACAGATATTTTTATCAAATTCAATTTAATTCAATATTTTATAACTAAATAATAGTTTGTTTTGCCAAAATCAATCCTGTGAGATTGAAACATTTACAACATCCTCATAATTGGCTTAATTCAAAGGTATACAAAATTATTACCTATTTCACATTTATTGAAACATTTATAACATCCTCATAATTGGCTTAATTCAAAGGTATACAAAATTATTACCTATTTCACATTTATTGAAACATTTACAACATCCTCATAATTGGCTTAATTCAAAGGTATAAATAATTATTACCTATTTCACATTATTTATACTAGACTACACTCAAACAAATGTAATATCCATAGGTAAAATTTTGGAACATGTTTGGTTGGTACTTATTAAATTTATGTAGAAACAGATTATTTAATAGGCAAATAAAAAAAATTTAATACTCACATGGGTTTATCATCTATGCATAATTTTTGATCCAAACATCGAGTCAAAAATGTGGTTCATCGTTTTATAATTTATTTATAATTTCGCGACAATGACCAATAACTTTTGGACCGCAAATAATGACATACACTAAAAAAACCTAAAATCTAGACTAGAGTAGGTTGAATAAGTCAGTGTGATGTGGATGACTGACGACCGAGCAATGAATTTTTAAAGCAGTCCTCTGAATGAATTTTTAAAGCAGTTCTCTGAATGAATTTTTAAAGCAGTTCTCTGAATGAATTTTTAAAGCAGTTCTCAAAGGAACTTATCCACAATATATCGCTATTTGTGGGAATTTCCTTAAGTTAGATATTTAAATAATATTTAGCTATATTCTTTATTTGAAAAGACTAATTCTCACTCAATATTTGTCGTGTCGTAATTGAATTAACTGAGATTAAAATAAGCCACGGGGAATTACCGCAACGCAACTAGTTAGTAAGGACAAACATTACTGACCGCTATTTTCAAACATGTTATATTACAATCTGCATGGATATGTAAATCTATACGTTTTTAAGATGTAGTATAACGGAAATCGTACTCGACTGGTAAAGTTCGGGATGACCAACGAAAAATTATAAACAAAATATCAAATTAATTTTAAAAAACCTAACCCACACATGATGAGAATCGCGTAAAAAAAATTTCTAAAATTGTTTGGGAAATCGCATACATTGTTTTTATATTTTCTTATACAGTAACAAGTATTCCCATATGGAATATATTTGGCCTTAATTTTGTAGAAATTCATTATTCACAATTAAATGAAACTACGTGATGTAGTGTTATTTCTACTTTCTTTAAGTTCTTTACCACGACCAAGGTTTTGTTGTACTACAGCTTCTTCAGGTCGGCTATTAGCAAAACCTTTTTTAATTTCTTTTTAAACCATTGGCCAAAATTGAAAAACTAGGTACAACAATAACGGAATCATTTTTACAGAGGCAATAAACGTATACAGGATGCAAGAACGACAAAAAACTGTTGTGATATATTATTAGTTATTATATAATTCCACAGAAAAATTAAATGAATACAATTTTTTTAAAGAGATCATTTCATTTTATAAATGAATATGTGAAAAAACTATACTCACAAATATTAATTAACATTAACTTGAAATAAAAGTAAACGAGCTCTGAAGAATTTCTTTCCTTGATTAAAATATCACTTGACTAAATAAAAATTTTATAGTTGATAATACACAAAGGTCTTGAAGATAATTTAGTACAAAGCTGGGACATAAGATAATATTTCAATATCTCTATATGAATTGAAGGAAATTCTTCTGAATTTTCTTAAACACGAAAAATTGTATCAAAGTATTAAATCCATATTTATTAAATATGTTAAGCATTACACTTTTATAGTCCATTAAATTAATCTGTTAAATTATAATTTCAATATTTTCTTTCTATTATGAAAATAATTAATTTGAAAATAAAAATTAATAAAACGAGCAACATTTTAACCAAGGTTAAATTATCGCCATGTCGATACTATTGATTATATTATTGTTTAGTTCAGCTAATAGTATTGAATGGTTTTAAGAAGTACTTCATTAAAAAAGAAATAAAAAATAACAAATATTAACATATGTCGTTTAACATTTGATAGTAATTAATTTAGACTTTCATTATTTTTTTACAAATTCCTGAATTAAGGAATCTCGTAAAAGTATAGTCATTTCTAAAGGGTCATGTAGTGTGATAATACGTCATAGATTTTGCTCTTCTATACTTTAGCACATAAAGGAAATTGTTTATAACTTTCGTATTATCAAGAAGCAATTATGATTCAATTTAGATAAAGTGGCAAAATCTTTTCCCACTGACTAATGTTAACTAAAATTTACTTTCAGAAAAATTACCAATATAATCATTTAATGGATATCCCTGAAGCCTATTAATAAACTAACTTGCTCGATGACACGTGAGGCCATTAGCAGTTAATCTTGAAAATGCCATTTCTTTCAACAATATTTTATCCCCGAGGCAAAGTAGAATTTACTAAAATTTACTTTGCTTTGATGCCAAAAGCTTATCATTATGGAAGAGGAATGCCAGATAAATTGCTAGAGAATGGAGGAGATTAATTCGACAAGATTTATATTTCTCAAGGAATGGAATTAAGGATGTCTTATTTTTAACATTTAATTTTCAGCATTATATCATAAAGTATCATATATAATAATCACAGAAAAAAATGGAAATAATTTTTTCGAGTAGGAATCTACATTGGAATAAAATAAAATAACACATACATTTTAAAAGTATTTGATATGAACATGTCATAAACCAAAATAATATTTGGTAGTAAATTCTTTTCAGACGTAAATAATCATCAATATCTCAAAAACTATAAGATTTAGACTCATCACTACAATTTTTTATTAAATTTTAATTAAATCTCTAGTATTGCTGAAGTTTCCACAATTGTGACTGTTACGGTTTGAGATATGGGGAAGAATACATTTTTGTGGACATTTTCAACAATAATTTTATAACTGTCTTACATATAATTGTATCAAAATAGTTTTAATATAATCACAACTTTTTTCCAGAATACTAATAAAAATAAACTACAAAAAAAGCCATATTAAAGGAAATGTGTTACTGAATTCGCTTCTCTAAAATATAAATTGTATATATTTTTAAACGTTACCTTTTGAAATGAATCTGAAATAATAAAGTTCCTATATCGAATGTTTAAAAAAAAATTCTGGATATTTTCAACAATACGACTAGAAATATCTTATACATAACTCTGCAAAAAATCATTTTTGGCATCCTCATAATTCTTTTTTTCAATTGATATTCTTCAAATATAAAATTGTTGGTTCAATTTCCAAATAATCTAATTGAACTACACTCAACTTTACTTAAAATAAAACTAATATTTCATTACGAGAAAATTAAGAAGAAGCTTAAAGCCTTCTGTGCGTAATGATCATTTCAAAATAAAAATAAGGAAGTGAAAAATATTTCTCAAAATAATGTGATTTCTTTTCCATAGCGAAAGATAGTGCACGTCTGCTGCGCCCTATATATAATAAAGGATGTTGTTTCTTTGTCTAGGCAGATTTTCTTTTATTAAAATTTTTAGTATATAGATTTTTAGTAATGATTGGTAATACCTACTACATATTTCCTCCATGAGTCCCATTGTCGGCTGGTTAATGAATATTAATAGAATGTTAAAATTATTAATCTTCTTTTGGTGGAGTAACAGGAAAAATATTAGGAAATTTTTGAAGGCTATTTACCAGCGAGAAGTATATGCGAATCCATTTAATGGGTACAGAGTTTTTTTCCATTTATTAGCGTTAAGAAATCCATTACGGACAAGTTGTGTCATTTTGTGTTTTTATATAGTTTATGATACTTTTAATATTAAAATGAATCCAATGGCACCATGTTTGTTAAAATCGTGCAACATCTTTTTCCACGTATCCATATAATAGACGGCTAAAATCATAATTCTTCCTTTTTGGCCTTGCCGTGGTTAAATAAAATACACCGTCATCGGTAATCACCAAATTTGTAACATGTGAATATATTAACATGGAAAATCTAGGAATCCTCCGTTATTTATGACTTGAGACACGTGAGTGGACATATCGTTTTCGGAAATAATATAAAAATTACTGCTCTTTAAAAAAATTATATTATATTATTTTGGAACGTATTTTTACCATTTCTAAACATCTTAAAAAGAAGAGAAAAATTTAAATTCAGACAGGAAGCTAATTGACCTCTTTCGCATCGTAGATAGCTGGAACAAAGAATTTTACTAAAACATATAAGAGAATTTACCTGTGTTTCTGGATAATGCGTATCTATACACGTTCAGAGACATGATATTATAAATTGATAGCGCATTCTTCGTTACACCGTGAACCTAAGAAAATATTTTCGAGTAAACGAAAAATTCCCCGGGTAAAAGAATAGGTGTCGGCGGACCCATAGCTCGATCCCCGAACTTTAATGCTATTGAATTTTCTACGTAACGAGGCTGGAAGAAGTTGACATATTAAAAAAAATCGGAGTTGAATGAATTGAGAATAAATCTGAGAGAAAGCGAAGAAATAATTAAAAATATAACAACGGCATTAAAAAGTTTAAAGACGATCGTAACTTTTTAAATTTTACATGATTTTTTAAACATCGATAAAACGAGAATTTTTCACATACTTAATTTTGGGTCCAGTTTTGAAAAGAAACTACTAAAGAAGCAATGTTAAATTTCTCAATCAAAAAGATAATAAAATAAAAAGGTTTTTGAAGTATATTCCCCCAAAAATTTATGTGAAGTTTTAATTTGGAAAATATTGTCAAAAATTAAGTTCGAAATGATGTTTAGAGCATC
>JAYKKI010000025.1:23130000-23215000 GCA_039881145.1 Druceiella hillmani
CCCTAAACAATAACTGTGTTCGTCTTAAAAACAATGCTATTTTCAATGTAAATAAATTATAAGGTGTGTTACCTAATCAAGTAATTGGGCAGTTGTATATGAGAAACATATTTAGCTCCCGAATAACTTGCTTCGTAATAGTAATATTAAATAAAGATCGTGAATAAATGATGAACGAAGAATGTTTTTTTCATATAAAAATAAAAGCCACGAGATATTAAAAAAAATACAGAACACAGTTCGTCTCCAAATTCACACCTATAGCGTCAACTAATATTTTATGGAATACTTTGCTGAAGGTTTACAAATTAATAGATACATAAAAATAAACTTCCCGTATTGCATTCTATGTTCGAATTAAAAACGAAAAATCTTTGACTTGTAAGTGTCATGGCATGAAATGCCCTTTGTTTAAAAAACATGGTTACGCAAATATTTCGTATAAACATACAGGAACTTACAATTCATTGTGCATTATTTGATACAGTGTTTAATATTACACTTACTGCACCTAATAAAAAAATCTGCAACTAAATGCGGGGCATAGAGCCTAAACGATGACTCCACAAATTAGAATATTAAAAAAAAACTCCTATTCCGTTTATAGTATAAAAAAATCGAGCTTACCAAAACCTTTTACCGTTTTTCAATAAATTAGTCACGGATTACTAAAAATAAATAGAAAGGAAACATTTTGTTTCTCAGCAAGTACAGTTTTAGTTCAGAAAACCGTATCTGTAGTTAAACGCATGCTATATTTTGAAATTTACTTTAGCTTTTTTAATTATAAATCTGCCTTAATTTTTCTTCTTATTATAATATTTTCAACGTTAAATAATTTTGGACCAGTACAAATGTGCGAACATTGTAGCTTTTTTAATTATAAATCTGCCTTAATTTTTCTTCTTATAATATTTTCAACGTTAAATCATTTTGGACCGGCACAAATGTGCGAACATTGTAGCTTTTTTAATTATAAATCTGCCTTAATTTTTCTTCTTATAATATTTTCAACGTTAAATCATTTTGGACCGCCACAAATGTGCGAACATTGTAGCTTTTTTAATTATAAATCTGCCTTAATTTTTCTTCTTATAATATTTTCAACGTTAAATCATTTTGGACCAGCACAAATGTGCGAACATTGTAGCTTTTTTAATTATAAATCTGCCTTAATTTTTCTTCTTATAATATTTTCAACGTTAAATCATTTTGGACCGGCACAAATGTGCGAACATTGTAGCTTTTTTAATTATAAATCTGCCTTAATTTTTCTTCTTATAATATTTTCAACGTTAAATCATTTTGGACCGCCACAAATGTGCGAACATTGTAGCTTTTTTAATTATAAATCTGCCTTAATTTTTCTTCTTATAATATTTTCAACGTTAAATCATTTTGGACCGCCACAAATGTGCGAACATTGTAGCTTTTTTAATTATAAATCTGCCTTAATTTTTCTTCTTATAATATTTTCAACGTTAAATCATTTTGGACCAGCACAAATGTGCGAACATTGTAGCTTTTTTAATTATAAATCTGCCTTAATTTTTCTTCTTATAATATTTTCAACGTTAAATCATTTTGGACCGGCACAAATGTGCGAACATTGTAGCTTTTTTAATTATAAATCTGCCTTAATTTTTCTTCTTATAATATTTTCAACGTTAAATCATTTTGGACCGCCACAAATGTGCGAACATTGTAGCTTTTTTAATTATAAATCTGCCTTAATTTTTCTTCTTATAATATTTTCAACGTTAAATCATTTTGGACCGCCACAAATGTGCGAACATTGTAGCTTTTTTAATTATAAATCTGCCTTAATTTTTCTTCTTATAATATTTTCAACGTTAAATCATTTTGGACCAGCACAAATGTGCGAACATTGTAGCTTTTTTAATTATAAATCTGCCTTAATTTTTCTTCTTATAATATTTTCAACGTTAAATCATTTTGGACCGGCACAAATGTGCGAACATTGTAGCTTTTTTAATTATAAATCTGCCTTAATTTTTCTTCTTATAATATTTTCAACGTTAAATCATTTTGGACCGCCACAAATGTGCGAACATTGTAGCTTTTTTAATTATAAATCTGCCTTAATTTTTCTTCTTATTATAATATTTTCAACGTTAAATCATTTTGGACCGGCACAAAATCGCAAATTATTCTAGGTTGTTTTTAACTAGTTCAGTTTAATAAATACTGTAAAATAAACGATCTGTTTGATGTTGTAAATGATTCCGAAATGCGGGGAACAATATCAATGTCTTCGGTCACGTTTTCCTTTAACGGTATAATAAATGTATTTCTTCTGTTAATAGGAAAAGGAAGATCATGGATTGTTAGAATAATTAAAAGATTTTTTCACATAGAAAATTTTGTTACGCTAAGCTGTTGAGAATTAAGGGAATGTGGTATCGATAAATGTTAAAATGTTTTTCTAAAAAATTACAAAACTTCGGTAGAAAGGGTGAAAGTAATATGAATTTTTTTAACAAGTTAAGTTTAATATGTACTGTAAAATAAAGACCTAAATACTGACCATATTAGTATTGGGTACTTAGTTTGTTTTACTGTTAACATATCTCCAGCAAAGAACACGAAAAATTATGAGTATATATTCAATATAATATTTAAAAATTTACTGCTTTTTAAAAATTATGCTACGCGAGATGACATCCGGATAAACGTATTCAGTAATCATTCGCAGTGACGTATAGAGGCTTTCAAGCATGAACTGAAATAGATTTCACAAGCGAGATGTAATTTGGATCTGCATTCGAACTCAAATTTCTTGTAAAAAACGCAAAAGCAACTTTTGAAAAATGACTTACAATCTGCAAAAAAATTCCTTCGCGTATTGAAAAATTATAAATGAAATACTATACTTAGCAGTACACTGTAAAATGTTTTACATATTCGAAAGATTAAATGTACTTGCTTCAAGTGTTTGAATGATAATATGCAAAATTAACTTAATTAATTGTGTACATTTTAAATGGTATACAAGTTTAAAGGCAAAAGAGAATTGTAATGGTTTCAATTCGCTTTCTTTAAATTTACAAGCCATGTACTACTTTTATGCAAATACGTAAAAACTTAAAAGTAAATCTGGAGTATTTTCAAAGAATTGTCCTCTTGTTTTAATTCGACCACAATTATCATGTTGATATCTTTCTAAATTGTTGTATGCGAAGCTTAATGACCCCACAGTATCATAAATCATACATTAGGGAAAGCTTTATTTTAGAGAAAAATTTTCATCTGTACAGTACAAATAAAATAGTCTATATACTAACGTCATGAATTGATATTGAATACCTTTAAAAACAATTTGAACATCAATTTCATTAATTCTTTCAAGAAAATATAACTCTTAGCGTTTATATTACGTTTTCCTTTTCGTAATTACTTTAATAATTGCGAAGTGGTGAGTTTAAAATATTGATTTATGATACTAACCCAAACTAAATATTAAACCAAACAAAATATTAAAATGAATTCCAAAACAAAGTGCAAAAGTTCAGTATAAAAGTGTCAATGTATTCTGATTGTATAAAAATAAAATCTTCTGAAAACGTATTTACAAACTCTTGAGATAGAATATAAAATGGAGAATCGTCTTATAATGGTTTGGTGATTTGGACGGCTGTAAAAAAAATAACTAATTCGTACTTCGTAAGCAAATTTTTCAGATATTAATAACATCTATACTATTTCCCACAGTAACACCATTGTGACCTTGACTTGAACAGTATTGCATGAATTAATTTTGGTATCAGTTAATATATGTGTTAACTTTATTGATGCAAATTAAAAGCGATACCAAATATGAAGTTTGAAATTAATCATCCGCTTATTGTCACTTTAACACTAGTACTTACCTGATTTCGTCATCACTATCCTCAACTTTTACTAAATCACTGTCACAGTTAATTTTTTTGTTAATAAAAAAGATTATGTGTAATTATCTACGTGTGTCAGAATTTATATTTCTTTGGCATATTACGAGATTATTCTAAAGAAATATGCTTTATTTAGCACGCAAATAATTAATGGAAATAAAATAAAAAGAGGACTGGGGCATGATTATAAATACGGTTGGTAAAATATAAATTCAAACTCAATTTACTGCATATTCAGTAAAATTCATTTCCAGACATATTTGACATTCGCGGAAGATAGCTAAATATTTAGAAATAAGGATAGTGAGGAGGAATTTAGAAAATAATCCAAAGTCATAAATTTCTAGAACGCATGATTTATTTCGTCCATTTCATTCAGTCCTATTTTCATCGAAGAACGATTATAAAAATACAAAGGAAATCCTTTCTTAAGACACTTGACAGGTCACTGATTCGGAGCTTTTATAACAGGTCACTGATTCGGACATTTAAAAAGTTTTTTTTTTCTAAAATACCATTAATAAAATGTGCTCAACAAATAGCTAAATAATAATAATGGTACCATATTAACTGTGCCCAAATTTAAGTTATTTATCCTGTTTGCCGACATTGTCGCCGTACACTCCAGTAAACACACACGGTTTCCTCGTCAAGTAACCAAGTAATTTGATTATATGCAAGCGTAAGTGAAAAAAATTGCATCAGTTGTATTAAAAAAAATGTATGTTGCGTCGAAACTAGAGCCGTTAAATTTAAGTAGAGTTAAAATTCGTATTCGCAGCGTATTTCCCCAGGAAACGTTGACGTAAAAACTTTTTAAATTCATCATATTTTGCAGTAACTAACGCTTTTATTTTGTAACTTTACTGAAATGCGTTTATAACTGCACGCGTACCAAATTTTATTTAAAATTTTATGTATTTGTGATATTTAGAGGAAAATATAAATAATTCCCTTAAATTAATAAACCTTTAGTGCACTTCTATTTTTAGTTAAATTTTAACGACTGGTATTTTCTAATTCCATCATCCAGTTGTTGTTACAAGGTTGATATAAATTTATTCACTAATTAGCTCCAAGAAAACCTTTTCAGAATTAATTTTGAAAACCATAACAGTATAAAAAATATATTCTGCTGGTGGTTTATTTAAAAAAAACGAGTGTGCTTTAGACCACACGACTGAAGTAAAACTTCAAATTTACAAAATATGAAATTTAAAATGAATTTACAATTATATTCATTTTAAACGTAGAATATTTAATGTATTGAACAAAATAATAATTTATAAAATTGTTTAAGAACGAAATGAAATTACAAAATAATAAAAAAATCACCGTTCGCGTAACGCTAGCATACTTGCACACACACACACACACATACACATATATATATATATATATATATATATATATATATATATATATATATATATATATATGTATGTATATATATATATATATATATATATATATATATATATATATATATTCCATGCACTGGCTATGAGAGGAAGAGAGAAAGAAAATGTGCGCGCGCACTGCTCTTTCTTGCTCCTAAAGTGTGATACAGACAATAGGCTTGCACTGTGTCTCAGATATACGAAACATAACTGGCTATGAGAGAAAGAGAGAAAGAAAATGTGTGCTCGCACGTCTCTCTCTTGTCCCTATAGTAATATACGAAACGTAACTCTCTCTCTTTCTCTCTTCACTAACTTATATCTCTCTCTCAACTTCCGTTCGCCTCGCCCGATCACACTTTTAGTAACGCTCTCGTCACGCATTCACCAACTTACTCCCCAAGTCAAGCGTGCGTAATGAAGTTTAACTTCAATAATATAAAATTTTCGTTGAAGGAAGTATTCGTTATACCCCAAATATAATCCATATCAAATAAAAAGAAATTGTTTTTGCCATCACAGGAAATTAATGCTGTGTTACAGTATTTAACATGCCCGCCTATGGTTCATTAATTTTTCGGTGAAAAATCGATGTAGGTCTCTTTCTGTGCAAATTAAATTTGAGCTGTTTCATTTACACAACATTGTGTGCGGCATTACCGCGCCATCACCTTCTGCTTTCAAAATCGATCTCATTGTTATGGACCCAACTTTAATAATAGGTTTATAAATTTAATCTAGAATGCTGAATTCTGTTGAGAACTGGATAACAACGCACCCTTGAAGAAATAACGTAATATCACTTACTTCGCTTTTAGACGTATGGAAGTGCAGGCGTGAAAGAATTTCATTAGACAGCAGCAAACAGCCCGTCGCTCATCCTGACAACGTTGAAGTTATGATGAAATTACAAACAAATTTATCACGTCCTCTGGAGAAATCTCATTCTGAACGCTTCCATTGTTTTGTTCCATTATAACATTGGTTGCAGGGATGCAATATGAATTTGAAATATACAACGTTTTTCTCATTCCTAATGCAGTTAGACGCACTGGGTTTTTGTAGCGGAACTTTTCGTAATTTTCATCGATTTTTTAATCATAGTCATGGTATATATATATATATATATATATATATATATATATATATCTATATACATACATATATATTTATATATATATATATATATATATATAGAAGCAATTTTCATAAAATAAATGTTATTTTCAATCGACTTCAAAAAAAGGAGGTGGTTCTCTATTCGTCGAAATCTTTTTTTATGTATGTTCAGCAATAATTTTTTACAGAGTGGACCTATTTCGATGATTCTTTCTATATTTGAAAGATAGTAATTTGGAGGTAATCCCATATAATTCCAATTATGACCTGATGATGAGGCTCGGAAATGAACAATGGAACAACCTTGGCGAATGGCAGTAAATCACTTATGATTCAAGATATCTGTTACAAACAGCTTTTCCTTTGCAAAATAACTACATCACTTGCCAAGTTAAGGAGATGAACTTTGACACTCCTTAAAGGATATTAATAAATCAAATATTATTAAAGATATTAGCTACTTGTAATTGTTATTTTGCAAAATATCTACACCAACGATCAGGTTAAAGTCTGATGATGAATTCAGGAGGTGAACAGTGAAACTCCTTAACGGGTGGTATTATATTAAACGTCAATAAAAATATTTGCTACTAGTAATTGTTACTTTGTAAAATAACTACACCATCGGCCATGTCATAGTCTGATGATGCTTTCTAGAGATTTACAATGGAACTCCTTATCGGAGAGTATTAAATCAAACTTGATTCGAAATATTTGCTAGACGTAGTTTTTACTTTGCGAAATAATTGCTCCATCGACCAGGTCAGGGTCTGATGATAAGTTCCGAAGATGAATAATACAACTCCTTCACGGATGGTAGTAAATCAATCGTGATTCCATGTATTTGTTACCGGTTAGTTGTTAGTTTAATTACTACTTTATAAAATCTGCTTTTGGATTTCGGATGGGGGAAACGGAAATCTTCTAGCTGCAATAGTTACTTTGCAAAATCTGATATGAATTTGGGATATGGGGAACCTACCCCTCAATGGCTAAAAACTTGTTACTCTCGCCTACTACTGTCGCTTCGTTTTTGTGTGCTGTTGATAACCAACTTTAGACAAAAAGGAAATTGTCTATATACTAGCTTCTGCCCTGAAAATAAATGAATGTGAGTTATAGTGAATACCGCCGATCTACGTAAAGAAATGTAAAATTCATCGACTTAAAAAATAAGTGACTGTTATTAATTGTGAATAAGTGGGTACCTATTTTAAGTTAATTTTTTTTTTTATTTTTTATTACATACTAATTTTGAAGTCGATTTTTTAAAAGATATTTTACTTTAATTATATTTTGAATATATTTGGCGTTAATTTTCTAGAAATTCATTATTCCCAATTAAATGAAACTACGTGATGTAGTATTATTTCCACTATCTTTAATTTCTTTACCACGACCTAGGTTTCGTTGTATTACAACATCTTCAGGTGGGATATTAGCAAAGATCTTTGCTAATATCCCACCTGAAGATGTTGTAATACAACGAAACCTAGGTAGTGGTAAAGAAATTAAAGATAGTAGACATAATACTACACCACGTAGTTTCATTTAATTGTGTTTAATTATATTGCAAAATAAACTTAAGCACTCTCCGCAACCTTTCAAAAAATTTTATTGTAACTTCTTTTTATTTAACAAATAAAAATAGCGAAAGAGTCACATTGTTAAAGTGCATGGGTTCTCCTTCGCAGGGAGAGGTTCTCTCTTTATTCCAACTTTAAGAGTATTAAGGTAAAGGTATTCCAGGTATTCCAGGTATTTTTTCATAGCTTTTCATTGGTATTTATTTCTAATTTCTCGGCTTGTTTTCCAAAGTGTAAGAGTAAAAAATTATAAATACGTGGAGAAAATTCTATATTTCTTTATACTATATACATATCTTAGAATGTACGTTGTATTTTACACGGAAAATAAGGGCTATATATATTTATTTACCTGTGAAAACCACATTACCAACTACACGGTAGATGCATAGTATATTGCGCTGAAATAAAAAAAATGAACTGGTAAATTGATAAACAGATGCCACTTCTGTACATAATTTATGGGGATGAAACAGGAATTAATTAAATATGACAATTGCTTAAAAATAAATAACACTTCATTTCACGTTTTAATATTTAGATAGCAGTTGAAAACGATAAACTTTTTTTACCATTTTTATTATGGCAGATTAAAAGACAAATACGTATTTTTATGGTTACTTATTAATATTATGTGCCTTATATTCCTTATATATAGTTATATACCTTATTTATAGTTATTCAAGCGGCAATGAATGAAAAGTTTAAAACTTAAACACTTAAAACCCCAGATTTTTACATATTTTTCGTTCTACCACATTTGGTTAGGTCAACCAGATTTTCATTTTTCCAAGATGTTTAAGTAAACTTTCTATTTTTTTAATTCGTAAAGCGTGTAATATTCGAAGGTAATATAAATAAGGAACTCGAATAATATTAAAGCAAGGTGGAAAAAATTTGTTTGGAAGCAGAGTAGGATAAATTGTAAATTATTTATCGTTCAAACTTTAGAACTTTATTTTAGTTTGGAAATTATTACAGATAAAATGTACAGCTTGGGTACATAAAAATGTTTATGGACCAGATTATGGAATTATTGTCGCAGATCGTAATAAATATATTATAAAATGATATTTATAAATAAACTAATTTCAATAAAAAACGTATCATAACAAATTTTACAGGAAACGTAATAATTGCAAGCCTCAGTTGAAAATATTCGCCTCAGTTGAACACTTTCAATATTTTTGAGATGTACGAATATATAATTTATATTGCACCTGTATTATATATAAATTAATAAGTACGTACGCTCTATGTTTTTTTTTTAATAATGGACGATAAACACATACCTTAAAATGTCTAAGCTTATCAAATTTCTGTATTTTTCATCAACGGTCTATATCATTTTAGTGTCTAATAAAATTTATGTTTTAAGAATATTTATTTTTATATTTACTAACTTATCTAAAATATTAATTTATGCAAAAATTATGTGTAAAAAAACGTATAACTGTATGTAACTGCGGCGAAACGAATCAGATTTTTAACACATAACTTATTTGTCACAGACAAATTTAGTGATTTTATGTAAATTACAATACATTAGATGTAAAATTATATCGAATATCATAAAAATTACTGATTGGTCCAATGGCAGAAATAGACTTTTTTAATATTGTCTTTGTTAAGGTGGTGTTGTTTTGAAAGATCGTGCTTTACATACTAATATTATAATGAGTAATATACGTTCAGAATTTTCCTTTTATTAGTTTACCGCTCGCGAATTATTTTTTCCAAAAGAATTCGCGAGCGAATTAGAAAATGCAGCCATTATTTGCGAGATATCAATATAGTTAACGACTTGTATATATCACAAATTACGAATTTTATTCCCTTTCCAAGTTATGAAGGAATAATTGAATCAACTTAAATAAAAGTGCACACAGTAAGGTTTAGTTATATAAAAAATAAATTATTTATTTCCATTGACAATAATTGCACTATTTATTTTTTTTAATTCTATCTCGTTGCACAATTTTATAGTTTACCATACTTCATAAATATGTTTTGGGTCCACTTTAATTTTTTACATATCCAAAGAAAAAATATATAAAATGAAGAATATATATCCGTTTATTCTATAATAACTGCCACTTTCTTCATTTTTCATTTTATTTTTAAGAAAACTAAGACTTTATTTTACAGTAAAATTTACTGTTTACCAAGAAAAAAGTATATATTTTATACATTTAAGGAGTTATTAGATTTTTAGGATATATCAAATTACGACAAAAGTAAATATAAACGAAAATATTATGTAATTTGAAATTCACAATGGAAACCACAGTTTTTGGTTTTAATTGCTATTTATTCAATTTATCAATTATATTAATTAAGCACTTTTCATAAAATGATACAAAACTACATGTTGAATTCATTATATCAACAAAATAATAATTACATAAGGTATTTGTAAATAATTTGGAAATAGTTAGATATTTCCAAAAATAATCTGTACATAATATCATAATTTTTTTAAACAAATTTCAAATTTCTCAACACGGTAATTTGTGTATACATACTATACAAAGAGTAAAAGGAGTTTTAACTTTCTATTATAGTAACAAATCTCGTCACAAAAAATTATTGTAGTGTGTTAGGAGAATATTTAAAACAGAATTTTATGGGTTCCCAAATCGTTTTTTTCTTCCACAAATATACACAAAAATATTGATGATTATTTTCGGTAAAAGAATAATACGATATATTCACTCGTAGTCTAGGAACCGCACATTATCGAGGACGACATGGCACCGGAAGACGTGTGCCGGTTGTAATGCGGACCGGAAAAAGGATGTACTTTTTTGACTTTCCTTCCATCCCTGCGAACCACTCGTTAATGCCCATTCATGCTACCACACCGTAGAAATGAACCTTTTTTAATAAAATCATACGCTTTTCTGCCCATTTATAGAAGGTTGATATTAAGCAATTTGAAATATTAACATGTTGGTAAGTTAAAATTTGCTCAATAATCTATTTATATTAATTTTATCTATTTTCTTACTGAACTTAAATATAACATTTTATTTCTTAATTTAAAAAGCCTTTATTAACTGTTAGATACATTTCTGGTAGCAATAAGTCATAAAAATGAGGTACTCTATTGTTGTTGGTGGTATATTATTGATGAGTTAGCAAACGATAGCTGAGAAATATTTTCTACACATTTGGGGGATTAGTTACCAAAGAAAAGAACCAAGTTATTCAGCGTGGGTAATCGTAATGAAATAATTTCAAATATCTAATTTTACCAAAGCAGTGTGCTAGCGTTAGCATATGATTAAATTATGTATATATGAAAGATAAGTATGTCATTTAAAAATAAGCTCTAGATATATTTGATCTTCATATTCTTTTAAAGGTTGATAACTAAAAGTTTGAATTTAATGTTGGTTCACTATAAATTATTGATTAGATAATCTCAGTGTACAGACTATATTATAAAGAAATTAATCAATTTTTTTCATCCTCATATTCTAGTAAAAATTAAGATAACATATAAGTCAGAGTGCATAATTTTTATTGAAATGAAAAATTCGAAAAAAATTTATGGATTTTTTTAATAGATGAAATATATAATGCTTTCCTTTCACTTGAATTAACCTGATAATGTTTCCTCTCTCTTGCTGAACCTTACATGAAATATCTCAATCTCCTAATCATAATCAAACTAGATGTGTGAAATGAGTATGTTATAATGTAAACCATAGTATATAGAAAGAAAAAAAATTAGTCTTATGCATTCAAATTCCGTTCTGTTTTTGAGGTTGCTATGTATAGAATAGAAGCATCTACATGTTCCTCCTCAAAATTCTAGTTGTAGTTGCAGAATTAGGATTCCTTCAGCGTCGATCGGAACACTATAATCTTGAACTAACAACTAAGCAACATAATTAAATTCATAAACCAATTTCAATAATTTTCGTAAATCTAAGATGACAACTAAATTTTAATTAAATAGCTATGGCAAAATCAACTCAATTGTATAATAATTCAGTTATATAAATTAAATACCAATTCAATTGGACGAGAGAGGGAGTGAACTTTAAAACTATTCATATCTCCTAAACTTACAAGCTGTCATCGTAAACATCACATTGATGGACTGGATAAATTGTTCTATTTATGTTAATTTAATTTAATATAAGAAATACCTACATCAAAATTTAATTTATAAACCATATTCAATAATTTTTGTAAATCTAAAATGACAACAAAATTTTAATTAAATAGCTATGGCCAAACCAACTCAATTGTAAAATAATTCAATTATATAAATGAAATACCAATTCAATTGGACGAGAGAGGGAGTAAACTTTAAAACTATTTATATCTCCTAAACTCACAAGCGGCCATCGTAAAGATCACATTGATAGACTGGATATATTTTTCTATTTATATTAATATGATTTAATATAACAAATACCTACATAAGTAAACTTAATTGACATGAATCCATAAATTATTTTCTAATACAAGAGCCATATTACGATAGTAAAAATGTTTTAAAAAAATAAAATATTTTAAGTGTATTAGTAAATTTACATAAAAATTATTAGTCATCTTATAAATATTGATAAAAAAAATTTAAAAAAATAAAATTCAGTATTAAAAGTATCGTATTTTTTGTATATAAATAGTATAATACCTGATTTTTGCTACAAATGCAAGTAGCCAACTCTTTTGTTAATTTCCGTTGAAAAATTATAGAAAAATAAAATTGATTTCGCGACGTATATGGCATCGTGAAAATTGAATTAATTTAAGATACATTAAGTGATAATGCTACCAGTGGGTTACAGTGCAAAATGCCGCACTGCACAGTATTCGCATCTGCAATATACTGATTACCGTTTATTGCATTTACTATAAATTCGTCATTCTATCACTAAATTTTAGTCACTATAAAATGAAAATAAAAACCGTCTAAACGTGAGTAGAGCTCGTGCTACAATGATTTCTTACGTACATAGTTATTATAATATAGGGTATATAAGATGTTGAAAATAAAAATAGGTGGCATAAAAGACGTTAAACTTCAAAACTAAAAGAGCACGAAACATTTTATATCATGTTTTGAAGCGATAACATAGAACATTGCTAACATTACTGAGATAGATATGGTGTAGAAAAAGGTTAAATAGCAACAAATTTTATAGCCAGGGTAAGTATTAAAATTAAAGAAAAATATTGAAGACATGTATTTAAATTCTCTTTAAAGAATTCCAGAATCGTATCAACAGTAGAAAAAGAATTATATATAAAAAGAACACATTATGCAATAAAACGGAATGTAATTTTGAACACGATTTTTAGTCCTAGGTCAAAAAATTATGAAACATATTTAAAGTTTATTTGTATAACTTTAGGACCTAGAAGCTTCCGATAGACAGGCAGACAAACAACGTTGCCCCAACGGTAGAATTCCGTTTGGCCCCTATGAGTATTGAACTCGAATAATTATATAGCGTAATAAATAGAATACTAATAACAAAATATAATGTAAGCCAGCAATGAACAATTCCTTTATATATTTTGATTGGAAATAGGTTTAATAAATTTTTAACAAATGTTATTTCAGCACATTATCGTTTAATGTATCTAAATTGCTTTTATTTTGAATTTAATCAAAGGTAGTTTATAATCAATAATAAAAATAAAACTCAAATCATATCTGTACCGATAAATTTTGCAAAATTTTGCATGTCGGTACAGTGAAATCATTTCCACAAGTTAATTGCATGGATCAAGTTTAAATAACAGAAAGCGCCATGTTTTTTATTGGAATTTTTGTCTGTCGGTTTATACGTTTGTTTGTATACGCATCACATGAATTGTGATTTTAATGAAATTGAAAGAAAAACGAAATATAAATTAAACACTTAATGGTAATAAATGGTGGTAATTCAACATAATCGGGTCTTCCAATCAGAAGGCATGCAAAACTAATGTTTTTAAAAATGATTTACATTACATTAATACAAAAACAAAGAAACATAGTTACTCAAAGTGTAATAATTTCACGGATGTTTAGTGCACCTATATATAAAATTTGATGATGCCACGAATACTTTAAATCGCGCTATGACGTTTTCCATGTATACATGCATTGACAAAATGAGCGTGGTCAGATATGACATGTCAAGTGTTTCAGGACGGGAGGTATTTGTTTCAGGACGGGAGATGTTATGCAATTCAAATGTAGGCAGACGCATAAGTGTAGACGTCGTTATCTACAGTGTTCTGCACATAGTTCTTTCCATTATATGATTCCATTGTATGGATTCAATATAAAATTCTTCTCTTTCCCCAGTTTCTTCAAAATATAAATTTATTTTTTTTTCTTATTCTGTATAAATTTGTTTTTTTCATAATGTATTTTCTAATAAATAGATTATAAAATGATATGTATAAATGAACTAATTTTAATAAAAAACGTATTATAACCAATTTTACAGGAAACGTAATAATTGCAAGCCTCAGTTGAAAATATCAGTATAAGTTTCAACTTCTGTCCGTAGTAAAAAACTCAACTGGTTGCGAGTAAGACATCAAGCGAATTTTATTTCAAACGTCACTTTCAATATTTTTGAGATGTAAGGATATATAATTTATATTGCACCTGTATTAACTTAGTAAATATAACGTAATACAGGTGCAATATAAATTATGTATTTATAATTTACATATAATAACTTAATACAGGTATAAATTAATAAGTACATACGCTGTATGTTTTTTTTTAATAATGAACGATAAACACATACCTTAAAATGTTCAGGCTTATAAAATTTATGTATTTTTCATCAACGGTCTATGTCATTTTAGTGTCCAATAAAATTTATGTTTTAAGAATATTTATTTTTATATTTACTAACTTATCTAAAATATTAATTTATGCAAACATTATGTGTAAGAGGAACGTATAAATGTATGTAACTGCGGCGAAACGAATCAGATTTTTAACAACTTATTTGTCACAGACTAATTTAGTGATTTTATGTAAATTACAATACATTAGACGTAAAATTATATCGAATGTCATAAAAATTACTGATTGGTCCAATGGCAGAAAGAGACTTTTTGTAATATTGTCTTTGTTATGGTGATGTTGTTTTGAAAGATCGTGCTTTAGATACTAATATTATAATGAGTAATTTACGTTTAGAATTTTCCTTTTATTAATTTACCGCTCGCGAATTATTTTTTCCAATTAATTATTTTTAATTTAATTATTAGAAAATGCAGCCATTATTTGCAAGATATTAATATAGTAAACGACTTGTATATATCACAAATTACGAATTTTATTCTCTTTCCAAGTTATGAACGATTTATGGAATCAACTTAAATAAAAGTGTGCACAGTAAGGTTTAGTTATATAAACAATAAATTATTTCTTTCCATTGACAATAATTGCACTATTTATTTTTTTTAATTCTATCTCGTTGCACAATTTTATAGTTTACCATATTTTATCAATATGTTTTGCGTCCACTTTAATTGTTTATATAGCCAAAGAGAATATATTTAAAATGAAGAATATGTATTCGTTTGTTCTATAATAACTGCCACTTTCTTAATCTTTCAATTTATTTTTAAGAAAACTAAGACTTTATTTCACAGTAAAATTTACTGTTTACAAAGAAAAAAGTATATATTTTATACATTTAAGGAGTTATTAGATTTTTAGGATATATATTTTCATACTTGCATATATATAAAAGAATTAAAAGTATGCTCAAATAACGACATAAGTAAATATAAACGAAAATATTATGTAATTTGAAATGCACGATGGAAACCACAGTTTTTTATTATAATTGCTATTTATTCAATTTATTAATTATATTAATTAAGCACTTTTAATAAAATGATACAAAAATACATGTTGAATTCATGCTATCAACAAAATAATAATTACACAACGTATTTGTAAATTATAATTGGAGATAGATAGATATTTCCAAAAATAATCTGTACATATTATCATAATTTATTTAAACAAATTTCAAATTTCCGATTTGGGTTCCCAAATCGTTATTTATTTACACAAATATACACAAAAATATTGATGATTATTTTCCGTAAAAGAATAATACGATATATTCACTCGTAGTCTAGGAACCGCACATTACCTAGGACGACATGGCACCGGAAGACGTGTGCCGGTTGTAATGCGGACCGGAAAAGGGATGTACTTTTTTGACTTTCCTTCCATCCCTGCGAACCACTCGTTAATGCCCATTCATGCTACCGCACCGTAGAAATGAACCTTTTTTAATAAAATCATACGCTTTTCTGCCCATTTATAGAAGGTTGATATCAAGCAATTTGAAATATTATCATGTTGGTAAGTTAATATTTACTCAATAACCTATTTATATTAATTTTATCTATTTTCTTACTGAACTTAAATATAAAATTTTATTTCTTAATTTAAAAAGCCTTTATTAACTGTTAGATACATTTCTGGTAGCAATAAGTCATAAAAATGAGGTACTCTATTGTTGTTGATGGTATATTATTGATGAGTTGGCAAACAATAGCCGAGAAATTTTTTTTACACATTTGGGGGATTAGTTACCAAAGAAAAGAACCAAGTTATTCAGCGTGGGTAATCGTAATGAAATAATTTCAAATATCTAATTTTACCAAAGCAATGTGCTAACGTTAACCCTTGATTAAATTACGTATATATGATAGATAAGTATGTCATTTAAAAATAAGCTCTAGATATATTTGATCTTTATATTCTTTTAAAGGTTGATAACTAAAAGCTTGAATTTAATTTTGGTTCACTATAAATTATTGATTAGATAATCTCAGTGCACAGACTAACTATATTATAAAGAAAGTAATCAATTTTGTTCATCCTCATATTCTAGTAAAAATTTTAATATATGTAAATAAATTTAGGGAAAGAATTTTTTACTGAAAATAATGCATGCCTTTGTTTTAATATTTGTTTATGATGCAATATAAAAAATAAGTTCTACCACCGAAACAAATTTAATGTAACCAAATATTGCTATTAATTAAGACAATTCAAGTGAGAAATGAAGAAAATTATAATGAGGTATGTAAGTGAACCTCAGTTATAAGTCAGAGTACATAATTTTTATTGAAATGAAAAATTCGAAAAAAATTCATGGATTTTTTTAATAAATAAAATATATCCCATAACATATTTTTTGCTTTCCTTTCCCTTTAATCAACCTTTCTTGCTGAACCTTACATGAAATCTCTAAATCTCCTAATCATAATCAAACTAGATGTGTGAAATGAGTATGTTGTAACGTAAACCATAGTATATAGAAAGAAAAAAAATTAGTCTTATGCATTCAAATTCCGTTTTGTTTTTAAAGTTGTATTGTATATTGTTTTTAAGGTTGTATTGTATAGAATAGAAGCTTCTACATGTTCCTCCTCAAAATTCTAGTTGTAGTTGCAGAATTAGGATTCCTTCAGAGTCGATCGGAACACTAAAATCTTAAACTAACAACTAAGCAACATAATTAAATTCATAAACCAATTTCAATAATTTTCGTAAATCTAAGATGACAACTAAATTTTAATCAAATAGCTGTGGCAAAATCAACTCAATTTTATAATAATTCAGTTATATAAATTAAATACGAATTCAATTGGACGAGAGAGGGAGTGAACTTTAAAACTATTCATATCTCCTAAACTTACAAGCTGTCATCGTAAAGATCACATTGATGGACTGGATAAATTGTTCTATTTATGTTAATTTAATTTAATATAAGAAATACCTACATCAAAATTTAATTTATAAATCATATTCAATAATTTTTGTGAATCAAAAATGACAACTAAATTTTAATTAAATAGTTGTGGCAAAATCAACTCAATTGTATAATAATTCAATTATATAAATGAAATACCAATTCAATTGGACGAGAGAGGGAGTAAACTTTAAAACTATTTATATCTCCTAAACTCACAAGCGGCCATCGTAAAGATCACATTGATAGACTGGATATATTTTTCTATTTATATTAATATGATTTAATATAACAAATACCTACATAAGTAAACTTAATTGACATGAATCCATAAATTATTTTCTAATACAAGAGCCATATTACGATAGTAAAAATGTTTTAAAAAAATAAAATATTTTAAGTGTATTAGTAAATTTACATAAAAATTATTAGTCATCTTATAAATACTGATAAAAAAAATTTTAAAAAATTAAATTCAGTATTAAAAGTATCGTATTTTTTGTATATAAATAGTATAACACCTGATTTTTGCTACAAATGCAAGTAGCCAACTCTTTTGTTAATTTCCGTTGAAAAATTATAGAAAAATAAAATTGATTTCACGACGTATATGGCATCGTAAAAATTGAATTAATTTAATATACATTGAGTGATAATGCTACCAGTGGGTTACGGTGCAAAATGCCGCACTGCATAGTATTCGCATCTGCAATATACTGATTACCGTTTATTGTGTTTACTATAAATTCGTCATTCTATCACTAAATTTTAGTCACTATAAAGTGAAAATAAAAACCGTCTAAACGTGAGTAGAGCTCGTGCTACAATGATTTCTTACGTACATAGTTATTATAATATAGGGTATATAAGATGTTAAAAATAAAAATAGGTGGCATAAAAGACGTTAAACTTCAAAAGTAAAAGAGTACGAAACATTTTATATTATTTTTTGACGTGATAACATAGAACATTGCTAACATTACTGAGATAGATATGGTGTAGAAAAAGGTTAAATAGCAACAAATTTTATAGCCAGGGTAGGTATTAAAATTAAAGAAAAATATTGAAGACATGTATTTATATTCTCTCTAAAGAATTCCAGAATCGTATCAACAGTAGAAAAAGAATTATAAATAAAAAGAACACATTATGCAATAAAACGGAACGTGATTTTGAACACGATTTTCAGTCCTAGGTCAAAAAATTATGAAACATATTTAAAGTTTATTTGTATAACTTTATGTCCTAGAAGCTTCCGATAGACAGGCAGACAAACAATGTTGCCCCAACTGTAGAATTCCGTTTGGCCCCTATGAGTACTGAACTCGAATTATAATTATATAGCGTAATAAAGAGGATACTGATAAGAAAATATAATATAAGCCAGCAATGAACGATTCGTTTATATATTTTGGTTGGAAATAGGTTTAATAAATTTTTAACAAATGTTATTTCAGCACATTATCGTTTAATGTATCTAAATTGCTTTTATTTTGAATTTAATCAAAGATAGTTTATAATAAAAAATAACGATAAAACTCAAATCATATCTGTACCGATAAATTTTGCAAAATTTTGCATGTCGGTACAGTGAAATCATTTGCACAAGTTAATTGCGGGAATCAAGTTTAAATAACAGAAAGAGCCATGTTTTTTATTGGAATTTTTGTCTCTCGGTTTATACGTTTGTTTGTATACGCATCACATGAATTGTGATTTTAATGAAATTTAAAGGAAAAACGAAAAGTAGATTAAACACTAAATTCAGATGGTAATTCAACATGATCGGGTCTTCCAATCAGAAGGCATATAAAACTAATATTTTTAAAAATGATTTACATTACATTAATACAAAAACAAAGAAACAGTTACTCAATGTGAAATAATTTCACGGATGTTTTGTGCACCTATGTATAAAATTTGATGATGCCACGAATACTTTAAATCGCGCTATGACGTTTTCCATGTAGACATGCATTGACAAAATGAGCGTGGTCAGACATGACATGTGAAGTGTTTCAGGACGGGAGGTATTTGAGAATGCAATTCAAATTTGGGCAGACGCATAAGTGTAGACGTCGTTACCTACAATGTTCTGCACATAGTTCTTTCCATTATATGATTCCATTGTATGGATTCAATATAAAACTCTTCTCTTTCCCCAGTTTCTTCAAAATTTAAATTTATTGTCACTATATGAAATTTGATTCTTGTGATCAATTTAGTTTATTCTATATAAATTTGTTTTTTTCATAATGTATTTTTGTATATCGATGTGCCTCTTACTGGTATGTATATACAAATTTTCAAGCACAGCTAATGCATAGAAATTTTTGTTTTAAATATTTGAAGATGAATATTTGAAGTATAATTTTTAAAAGGTATAAATTACATTCCAATAAGGACGAGCAATAATAATTTTTAAAAGTTTGTATTTTTAAAATAAGTTTTCAACGTTACTTAGAACTATGGGCAAAAGACTTGTTAATTGCATTTTAAAGAAAAAATATAGAGAAAAATTTTTCTTTTAATACGTCATCAGTATTAAAAGAAAAATTTTTCTAGAAAATTCTTCTTTTTTAAAAGTCGCATTATTATTTTAAAACTGTAATAAAACTCTGCTGCAAAGATGAATTTGCAATCAAAAAACGAGTTCTTCCATTAAAAAAAAATAAAGTGGAAAAAATATTTGTGGCTGGGATCCGACATTTTGCTCATGACAATTTATAATAACATTATATTCAATATTTATAACTGAATTTGTGAACGATCACACGGCTACACTTTCGTATGAAAAATTAAGCCATATTAAAATGAGATTTTTTCAAATTGTCCATAAAATTTCGAAACTTTCAATGCGCTGATTTTTGGCTTGCATGTTTTATTTTTATTTAAATGAAAAACTGTAGTATATATGGAAAAAAAAAATAAACGCAACTGCAAAAACCCGAAAGGAGAGAAAGAAATTTCTGAATGTAATAAAAATTTCTGGAAGCGATCATTTGCGGACGAGATCCAGGAACTAAACATTAGTTTGCATTAATTTATTACTCGTCTTCAGACCCTGTATGCAATTATGTGCAGTCGAATTCTGTTTCTTAACCATATTTCCTTATATGACAGTAAGTTAAGATACTTCTTAAAATTCTTATACAAATTAATTTATGTAATACATTCTATGTATGCTATTAGGTCACACACGTGCATACGTACCATACGCTGTATTCCTATACTGACCGCTTTGATATCTGCACCATGGCAATCGCACATCTCATGCACTAAAATCAGTCAATAGGTTCAAGCTTCAGACGTGAAGAAAAACACTTACATGCATTGACTCCAAATATATTTCTCTCCTTTTCGCTTTACGCGGTCGTATATAAGTTTGCAAAAATGTCGTCATTTACTGATTTAGAAACTGCGTTTTGTAACGCATCGCCTGTCAGAAGCGATTTCCGAGTGATTTTTTTAATTAGTGCACCAATTTGTTGCACTAATTAAAAAAATCACTTGGAAAATTAAAATTTTAAGAAAAGTCTTCTGTCACATATATAAAAGTTTCTTTCATTTGATACCTACTTGATTTTATTGTTCTACTTTTAAATTTGAATCGTTCATCTTTATATTTATCTTTGATTATATGGCATTTGCATCTCATTATCAAAAAATAAATATTTTTCTAAATTTTTTTCCACATAAAGTAAACACGAGTAGTCAAGTTTTATATCCGTGCCAAATTCTGTAACCATGGTAGAAGAATAATAGCAGTTCTGCTGAGAGAAGGCCCGTGAAATACAGAAAAACATCCATCAAAATTTCACTTTTTTTTAAATATAAAACCTTGTAAAACTTTATCTTGTGCTAACTAATAGTATAAATGCGAAAGTTTAAATAAATGGATATTTTTTATTCTATAACTTTGTAATTTCTTAACGTATTTACTTACAATTTAGTACGTGAATATATCATAACCAGAACTTCAATTACACTATTCTGCAATCTGAAGTAGTTTCTGAGATAGCATCCATTTTTGTGAATTTTTTTAGAGTCTTCCTTTATTCAAGTCCATAAAGAAAATTTTTTAAGTTTTATTTTCATAAATATTCCATGTTATACCGTTAATATCGAATTTCCAAATCTGAACGTGTTTCCTATGAGATAATATTCAGAATGCTGTCTCTTTTATAACTCAATCACGGTGTCACCACTGCGAATGGATTTTGAAAAAAAATGCAATTGAGGTAAATTATAGCCTGAGTTGTACCTTTAGACTACGTTATGTTAGTTCACTAAAAGAAGGAAGAAGTCGGGTCTAGAAGCTAGTGTTGATACAAAAATATTGGAGGTGTGCTTTCTCTTTAATTGAAATTTTTTCACTGGCTACTTCTCTCTTTTTCTACTCTTTTTTTCACTGGGTACTTCCTTGGAGTTTCCTATTAATATTAAATGTTTACTTTCAAATATTGCATATTTACATTTCTAAGTCAGTATAAAGATTTAATTCATTTTTTTATAATAATTTACCCTCAACAATTAACATTGATGAATACATCCTTTTTCGCAATAATACAAAATATTTCTCAATGTATTTTTATTAGATGTTTTAGAAGTTTCTCCATTATTTCCTTCAATTTAATTATTAAAGACTTAACTATATTTAAATTTATTATTACATTTTAATTTAAAATAATCAACCAATCATTTTAAGAGATAGCTCATAATAAAGAAAATTGAAAATATATTTACATTAGAATATGTTTGTATATGTAAATGTATGGTCGACTTAAATTATTTTTTAATTAGATTATAGTTACCGTTCGACGTAAATTGGTCCATTATATTACTTTTGGCTACAGACGTAAAGTGTAGTCAGCCTTGTTGGTTAAATTCAGATGATCAATAAGCAATGAACACTTCCTAACTAGTAAGCGGGAATGTAGTTTGTTTCATTTTATGTCTCGTATTTAATTGATGGTTTTAAAATTTCGCCTAATTGTAGCCAGTATTATTGAATCGAATATAGAATTTCTATCCAAGAAGAGAATTTACATTTTTTGGAATTCAAGAAAGTCGCCTAAGTATAAGAGCGTGGATATAAATGAGTAATAGTATATCACGTCAACGTGTCAGCTATGGCTATCCACTCCATGGCAGAGACTTCTTTCCTTTCAAATTTCATCGATTCTCTACACCTAAAACCACGCGTTTTCCACGATATTATTTTCATAATATACAACTTCTTTTTTCTTTTCCTCGTAATTTAAAGCTATAGTGAAAGCCATTATAATCATACTTTGACTCTAGTTTAGAGGGTAGTAACTTTAACACAATTTGTTGACAGTTTAAAAAAAAACAGTGAGCCGTCACGGGACGCCTGGCAGATGTGAAACATCGTGTTCGTACAAGTAATATGCATAAAAGACAATATTATTACAGGAACTAAATATAGCATAATGAAAAAATAAAGTATTACGAATTTATTACAGAAAATGTTGACTTTATTTAATAAACATTTATTTACAATTAATACAAAAATAATAAAGCACAGGTTATGTGTACCGTAGTAAACAACAGCGTCGAACTGAGTGAGGAGGGGGTCGCGTAGTCGGTTGCGCATAGCGACACGTCGCCATATCGTACACTTTACTACATATAGACTATATATACCTTAGTATAGCGTGGCGACTGTCGCCACGGCAAGCGTCGTCACGTCAACGATCTAGTTTATACCTACGCCTATAGATGTTTCACATCAAAAATATTAACTTCCTTTCTTTTACTCAATTTTATATCGACCATAATAATTGCCTTATAAAGCAAGCTCATCATCACCGATATTTTAAAAATATTCAAATTAGTTATGTGAAAATTCGAAGGTGTATAAAAACATGAATGATTTGTCTAAATATAATGAGAAAAAATAGCAATATCCAGTTAAAATAGCTATGTCTTAGGAAGACTTTCGGAACGAAATATTGAAAAATACGAAATTCTTTTTTTAAATTGTAAAAAACTAACTTTGGTCTTCGACTTTACATGTAAGGCATTGAACATTTTTTCCAAATCAACTTACTCGCGAATATATCATACTTGCCAAGAGTGATACATATTTACATAAATATTCGTAAGTTTTACAATTACCATTAATGAATATGATGGTTAGTATTAATACTTTTATTTATCACGAGCTGTGCCCACGACTTCGTTCGCGTGAGCTTTAGAACATTGTTCACAAAACTTCTCTGTAAATATTATTTCCTGTAGAACCATCAGGGACATAAACAAATAAATTGTTGGCGTTGCTGACACGGGAGACTGCTACATACAGCTGTCCGTGTGAAAAGCAACAGAATCTTAGATCCACGCCAGCTACGCGCAAGGTTTGTCCTATTTTTGAAAACACAATGACACCGCGATTTATGAAATTGACTTACGACATCTTTCGTTGAATATCATGCCACGAACAATTTAAAAAAAACATATCGAGTTATGTAATGGAAAACATTTAGCGTTATATATCGTCGTATAGAAATAAGAAATATACGAAGTATTCCAAACAATAACAGCGCGGTATTAAGAGTATTTATGTTATGTTGTTAATTTTAAATCTCTACTTGCGCCATCTATTGTAAAAAAGCAAAATAATAGCACAAACCTTGTAATTTTATTTAAGCCTGAAAATATTTTGAGAGCATGGATATAATGTGAATTATATTGCATTGCATTATGTAATTTAACACGGTGCAGAATAAAAAAGATCCAAATCCATTCGTGATAATTGACTTGATGCGATAGAGGAAAATTACGTATTTTAAAAACCTTGTGATGATGTCTATTGGTAATTTTTTAAACTGAACTTAGATATCATTGAGCCATTTTACTTTATTTTTTTTAATTATAGGTATTTATATTTATTTGTTACCTCACTTTGTCATTTTTACATTCAAAAATATGTATCGATATGTATAAATTAACCAAAATATCTAGATTCAGAGTGATTTTTGAAAGAACCAGTTTTTGTATTTTCGCTTGAGAATGAGATATTTTTCCGAAATAAAAAGATTCCACATTTTGACCCGGATAATCAGTCATAATCGTACTAAATTTCATCAAAATCCGTTTAGTGATTTTTGCGTGATGCGGTAATAGAAAGACGGACAGACAGACAGATCGACAAAAATTTTGAAAATGGTAAATTGGGTATTTGTATCGATAATAATGACGATTAGAATAAAATTTTCCTATAAATGTTCAGTGTACAGACACGGCTCAGTTACAGTTTTATTATATGTATAGATTAAAATTATCATTGTACATTACCTACTGAAGATACAAAGTTTTCCTATAGATTTGGCTGCACATTAAATTTTCCGTGAGCGGGTATATTTTTTTCCATGAATTACGTTCACATCTCGTCTCTTGTAAATGACCTGGTAATTATATATAGTCTATCTTTTGACCTATATTAATATAACGAAAAACATACAAGTAAACAGACGAAGTTCGACTTTCATTATATGAGTAAAGATTAAACCAACGTGTTTAATGACTTGGTAATCATATCAGTTGTTTACAAATAAACAATACAGAGGCGCAATTGTTTAGTAATATTAGGAGGTAAAAAGTAAAACTTATTTTGTTTTAGATTGCACGTGTGTGTGTGTGTTCGTGTGTATATATATATATATATATCTATATATATACATATATATATATATATATATATATATATATATACATATATATATACACACATTTTTTCAACGAAGACGAATTTCGACTTTTATTATATGAGTAAAAATTAAGATGTGATATATAAGCAAACTGGAAGTTATGAACTGATTTTTACAAAATTTCCTCGATAAATATTTCTTAGAAAATTCAAAGTCTGGGAGGAAGTAGAAAAGCTCTAAAACACGAGTAGAACCGCGGGGGATTCCCTACACATTTAGAATATTATTAATACTTAAGTGCTTAGTATTTTTATTGAACTGTATGCGAATAATAATTTTTAACCAGGTAAGTATATTGTCTACTATATTTTCACAGGCATAAAAATTGTGCAAATGTCAAATATTACCAGATTTAGGATGATCGCTATATCTTCTGCAATCTTTGCTTCAGCTATGTAAAATCCTAATTGTTTCAACAACATAATTTTAGGTCGAGTGGTTTTGGAAACATGGGGTGGTGACATTTTTTTTGCTTGTGTTTTAATATATCTCTGAAAACAAGTTAAAGCTACAAAAAAAATTTCTGAGGCTCTTATTGTTAGCCCTCACTACATACGGAATTTAAAAAATAGAGTGATAAATAGGTCGCCACCCCCTCCTGTTCTTCCCGCCTTTGCACTTTAACATTTCCATGTAAATTTGTTCTTGTGTATTGGCTCTTGAGATATATATGGGTTAATATGTTTTATTAATATGCCAAATTTTTAATTTCTACATAAAACCGTTTCTGAGAAAAAGGGCGGTGAGGGAGGAGGAGCCCTATAAATGAAAAGCTTAACAATTTTACCTTATTGTGATTATCTAAAATGTTAAATATTTTATAAAATGTAAGTAAAAGGCGTTATCTGAACACCAGAGTAACCGAAGCATGTACCCGTCTACAATGTATAAATTGCAATGTTTCATTCTAAAAAATAAATAGTATTATGTCAAATTAAATTTAAATTATTTTGATATAATTTTTTATGCCTCCGATAGGGTTAACGGTTTCTCTTAACTAATCAAAAACATATAACATTTTTGAGAAATTTTGCCTCCATAAAATAAATATTTTAAACAGAGAGCAATTGAATATTTCTCTTTGAAATGTAATATTAGAAAATATATAAATTTTTTTTTTTAATTATCTGTAATAAAAATTGTAACTTATAAAAATAGACTGGCTGTCTCTTTCTATAAGCTACAAGTATTACTATACTGACAGAAGTTAAATTTCGTAATTATAATTGATGTTTTTGTCAATATATGTCGAAGTATATACATATACATGCATACATATATATATATATATATATATATATATATATATATATATATATATATATATATATATATATATATGTACGCGCGCGCGCGTGTGCGTGTGTGTGTGTGTGAGAGGTAGTACATACACACACACACATAAACATATGTTGTAGTTTATATGTATACCCATTTATTGAAAAAAGTGTATGACATCTGTATTAAGCGTCTGTTGCGTTAGCAATTCTTTGATTGTCTGTATTACGAAGTAATCCTTAATTGAAATTCCACAAGAATCAGCATAACTGTACTTGCCTGCGAAACAAATATATTAGCGATAACGCCGACATGCCGCAATGGACAACAGTTTTCAATTACAAATAAAAAATTCATCCTTAGGTTGCTTTTAACTAAGTCGATGAAGCCGCTTCGCCCCATGGAGCACAGTTATCATCTACGAACAAACCATTTAATGTTTAAGTGCCGATAACACCGCCCGCCGCTAGTTGAAGGACGTCAATCATCGGCTCATAATTAACAACACTCAAGACGAAACAATTAGAGATAACGTCGCCTCAAAGCACGGCGATTATAAGTTAAAAGCGAACTATAACTTTAACATTTTATTTTTAAATATGTCCAACATGTATGAAAAAGGTAATCCGTCTTTATATGGAAATTAATAAAAAGGCCTGCGTGCCCTGACTCTTGGTTAGTCAGCTGTAATAACTGTAACACACATCAAGTGTACCGTATTTTCATAGTAATAAATTAATTTTGTATCAACTATCGCCTCATATCCATTAACTCGAGTGAATTACATCAAGTATCACAATAGACCTAATAATATTCAATAAACTAAAGTATTGTTCATATGGTATTCATACAATATATTTCCTTTTTGATTATATTAAATCTCCAAACTGTTTCATGTTTTATTTCAGAGAAGTCAAAAATAAATTCATTGTAGATTTTTGGAGTAATTTTATTGCTTATATATCCGTAGATAGTTCTGTTACTGGTCAGCATCATATCACCACAATGATGTCCTCGATTCTATTGAGCGAGGTAGTCTCAATCACTTTTATTTCTGTTAAAGCGTATAAGCGTGTTTCTAAAAAAGAATTCCGATAATAATAAGTCGGTAAGTCCGTTAATAATAAGTAAGTGGGATATCAATAAGCGGAACATGGTAGTTCAGCACTAATAAATTTTTGAATGTTTTTTTGACACGATATGAAATCATTTACATTTAAAACGACGCGATTAATAAAAAAAATAATTATTTACAGCTGAGAAATATCTTCAGACTTATTTATCCTTTATTTTTTTCGCTAATCCTATAATGAATTTTTCATAAAATATTATAGACTTAACATATGCCTAAGTATAAAAGTGAATTAATGCAATTGTAAAGATAAAAATATAAGTTGAAAATACATCAATTTCTGCGTCCGTTTTATTTTAATCCACAAAAATGAATCTAAAAATGTTTTACAATTTTTAAGTTTTCAATTTACAGCATTTTTCTTTTTATGTGTCAAAAACTGTCACTTTTTGTTTTATATAAACTAGCAAATAATGTTTTTATTTTAATTTATTTTTATAATATGAATTTAGTATTTATTGGTTATTAGAATTATTAAATACAAATTTAAGTAACAAAAATAGTATCCGGTAGCAATTATTCGAACCGGTCTTCCAAAAATTTAATAAGGAGAAAGTATCGCATAAAGAGAGGTTACAAATGCAAATACGAATTAATATAAGGAACAAACCCGAAAGAATAAAAACTGTTGCGTGCATTGCGTGCATGCCTTGGCACGCCCGCATTTGAAATGTTTAGAACGCGTTACATGACAAAAATTTAAGCTAGCTTTTGAAAGACAGATTCAAAGCTCAATTCAAAAAGAACTAAAAATCTTAGTAGGACAATTTGAGGAACAATTGAAAGAGGCATAATAATAACTATTAACCTAGGCTTATGCCAATAATGCATCGTTTTATTTTTTCAGACACACCTTTTTCATCAAACCAAAATTTGTGTAATACAATTCATCTAGTAAAGAACAGATGGCGTTAATTTTACGCGGTTCTGTTTGTTTCTCCTATAGTAGAACAAAGCATACTAAAGGGAAAAAAAAATTATTTAATCTTAAATATTTCTATATTTAAGAGTTTTAAAATAGATTATTTAAATATACATGTAATTTTATTAAATATAATAGTCGTGTAATTTTATTAAAACTGAAGTTCATTGGTTTCGGAAATGGGGGAGGGCATATTTTTGTTAATTAATCAATATATCTACAAAATTATACTTCTTAAAAAGCCCCTTCAAACAATATACGCACAATACAATTTCTGAAAATAAATTTGCTCATTTGCTGGTCAAAAAATCCATATAAATATTATGGAATTCTAGCTTTAGAAAGGTATACAAAATTACAAGTTTCTAGGTCTAGCGGTTTTTAAAAAAGAAAACTGTGACAAACAGACCGAAGGATACGTGAGTTCTCTAATTCTTTTTCCATTATGGAACGAAACCTTAAAACAGATGATAAATAAAATCCTGTGAAACTTATTACTGTGCAGTGGGATGAAAATCAACCCTAGCAACATTACAAAAAAATATAACGAAAGCAATGCGTCTATAGGATGAGGATCAAATATTAATGTTGGTCAAATTATGAATAAAATTACAAACTTTTTTAAACCCAATTCAGTAATCACATTTTGTAAACTCTCATTGAATTAGTAAATAGCATAATCAGAATGTGGATGTTTTAATCCGTATCTAAGTGTGCCAAGTGTTTCCATACCAAGCCAAATATATCAAATAATTTATGAATATAATTTAAAAATATACCCAACTTCTTAATTTCTCTAATACCACTTGTTTGTACATGTGTGTACCTGTGCGCTTGTGCATGTGTATGCTTGTACGCATAAATTTAGGGAACTTTAAGATAGGTAGGTAAAAATTTCAAAAATCCGATTTCGGATGCAATAATTTTTTTAAATAAAAATGATACAATATTTTGTTCTACAATTATGCTAATATCAGTAAGCGTTCAAAAATTCTGACAACCAAGAGTTATGGTTAAAATAACTTTATATTACAATTGACAAAACTAAATTGGATTTAATAAAAAAAATTCTTCCCGGTGTGGATTACATTTTTAAAATAATATTCACTTCTTCTTCGTAGCCATAAGTGAGCATGCAAAATTGTAAGTCAAACTTTTTAACATCATGATAAAACAGATTGTCGTGATTCAAAAGTAACAATGTAACAAAATCATGATAATAAGGAAACATTGCTATTTTCACACTGTTTTCCACAATAAATTTTAATATTTCTTATAATATCCACAAAATATTATAACAATGGTCATATTAACCTCGCCTAACTAAATCTGGATATTACGAGCGAAGAGTCAGAACAAACAAGTTTTTCTATATGAGAACATAAGGAACAAATTCAAGAAATTAACTGCTCGTAGTATACTATGTAAAATAAGTAAAAGTTCAATAATTATCCAATATTTTACCTTGGAATTAGCCAGTCGGGGTATGGTTAACTAGTTGTTAGTAAACCTCATCAGTATAATTAGAGAATGCGCAATGAATATACGTCGGGCGATAAGATCTTTCCCCGAGTATATCTAGAATAGATTAAGAGAATTAAGAGCATACGATATATACATGTATGTGTATATCGTATGCTCTTAATTCTCTTAATCTATTCTATCACCGTATCCTCTTAATATTATATCCACCGAAATATTCGCTCTATCTGTGTTTACATGCACATTAACGTCGTTAACGTCTTCTTGCCATAAATATTTGCACAGGAACGGCTTAAAATTATATATATTTTTATGCCAAGAACACAAACTAAATATTTCTGATAATTTTGTAATTTATTTGTACATGACGACTACCGATTGTTTTTAGTACACTTGTAATAATTGGGCTCGCTCAAAATTGTAGGTCAATTTGGTAATGGATCGATACAATACTGACGCAGTGCGTTATTCGACAATTTTTTTTGTATACGGGTTCACATACGCTCAAACGCTCATACCCCCATTCACATGCAACAGACAACCGCCGACACGCGCACTCATATCTATTCCCACATGCGTAACGAACACACGGAGAATGGATATCACATTAAACAGATTAGAAAGACAATTTGAAGTATTGACATTATAAAACTTATTGTTAAATTGCTTTAGCAAACTGGTTTCTGTGGGTTGCTCAGAAAAAAATGAAAATAAATATATGAGGTTAACGATATTAGAGAGACAATTTCAAGTACTGATATAAAATGATTTATTGTTAAATTGCTATAGCATGCCAAATTCCATGGATTTCTCAGAACAAAATGAAAGTAAACATATCACGTTAGAGAGATAATTTATCGCTAAATTGCTTTAAGAAGTCAGTCTCGGTGCATTCTTCGGACAAAATTAAAATCAAAAAATATTTTATTAATTAATGTCTCATATTTTCAAGAGTTAAAAAAAATCTTAATATGTCGATCAAATATTAAGCTGTATACCTATATATTACAAAAATGTCAATTTTTTAAGCTTTTAAAAATCCACAAATATGTTATTTCTCTTCTCGGTTCAAGATTTTTGTTTTTGCCACTGTAACGCGGTTTTTCTACTAAAAAATAGAAACTTTTTTTTTTTATTTATTCTAAATGTAATTATAATTCAGAAAAGATTACAAATAGGATACATTCTGCTTTTAAAAAAAATAACTACCTCTCCGTTGTAAAGACGCAAAACGAGCAACTTTTTATATATATTCTTCTTATATTTGGAGAAGAATGAAGAAAATTTTTGCTACACAAAATAAAAAACGTTCTATAAACAAATATGTTACAGAAACTTCAAAAAAAAGTGGTGGAATGCCAGATATAGACGTTTTTAAAAACTAACTCTCTGTTATGTATTGGTTTTAGTCAGAAATTATTTATTGAATATATTTGGCGTTAATTTTGTAGAAATTCATTATTCACAATTAAATGAAACTACGTGATGTAGTATTATTTCTACTTTCTTTAATTTCTTTACCACGACCTAGGTTTCGTTGTATTAATTGTCTCTTAAATAGAAATATTAGCAAAGGCCTAGATTTCGTTGTATTTCTCATATTTTAATAATTAATGTACAACTCCACGCGGTTGCTGTATCAGACGGTAAATCGTGTAAAAATAGTCTTATAGACGTAGTTAAGAAAAAATTGTAATTTCCTTATAATTAAATAAACATATAAACGGCACTTCCTCTTGGACGAAATCACGCGCAGTTTTCTATTTCCATCCCTTAGAGCCTCCCTGCTACAGATTAATGCAGCGCACGCGGTTAATGGAGAACACGAGTGCCGTCTCGCGAGATGAATGCGCTCCCCACGATGAAAGATGAGAGTCGTTGACCTCTTTATCCCGCCTGTTATTTACCAATCTACGACGATGCACAGTACATGTAGACTAGCTTCCCTGCTCTTCAGTTTAATTCAGACATCTTAATCTTGTTATTAATAAACAGAAAACTAAAGAAGAGAACTTTAATCCAAAGGATACAATCAGTAGATTCTAAACTTGAAGTAAAACTATATTGCCACCATTATGAAAAAAAATAAGCATGGTAAGCTCCAGTCAGGAAAGTAAATTTCGTCGATGTTAATAAACTGTAGTGTTTGTGTTGTTAATGAAAATACAATAAAGTTCAAAAGACAAATACGACAATTACATTTAAGTCATCCAATCCCTAATAATTATAGAAAGACAATTACATGAAATTACGTGATATAATATTATTTCTACTTTCTTTAAGTTCTTTACCACGACCTAGGTTTCGTTGTATTACAACATCTTCAGGTAGGCTATTAGTAAAGATTAGTAAAGAACCTTTACTAATAGCCCACGTAAAGATATTGCAATACAACGAAACCTAGGTTGTGATAAAGAGCTTAAAGAAAGTAGAAATAATACTATAACACGTAGTTTCATTTAATTGTGAATAATGAATTTCTACAAAATGAAGGCCAAATATATTCGATTATAGAAAGCTTATGCACATCACCGGGTTATAAAATTGGCAACGTTTTGGTATTAAATGCAAATGTAGTAAACAATTTCGGCGATTTCGACGTATTATATTACAATATTATTAATTTTGCTTCGAATTTTATATTTTGAAAAGTGAATATTGGCACTATTACATTCTAAGAAATTCCGTTGTCTTTATCCCGCGAAGAATATTAATATAAAGAATATTGCATGACTATGGAGATATGGTTAAGGTATTTCAGTTTGCAAATTTTTGAATGCAAAATTTCCCACCAATTCTAAAAATAATTTTACAATATTATCGGAGCCAAATTGTTTTGCAGCTTTGCAAATTAATATTATAATATTTTGCAAAACAATACTAAATCTCAAAATAAATTATAAAAACTTTGGTTAGAAATTTACATTTAAGAGAAATAATACGTCCCATTTAAATTGCTACTGAAGTATGTTTAAAGTTGCCTTTATATTTATAAATATTTACACCGTTCTTTTTGTACAAATAGTGTTCATTAAGTTAATAAGATAATGGTTATCAGTTTCCAAACTAGTTATATTTAAAAAATATATTCCGTATAAACCTTAATAATGTCCTCTTTTCCAGGAATATTAAATTTTTTTTCAAATATCAAGAACTCATTTTAGTTACAAGTCAAAGAATTTCCAAAAGTTAAAAACTCGAATGTTTTGAAAGTCGAGTCCTAGTGTTAAATATGAGAAGTTTTCTTTTGAAATTTTCACAAATTTACATTTTTCTTAGAACGCGCACTATCACTGATCAATAAAATTATCTCATGAAATTGATTGGGAAACGAAAAAAAAATTATTTGGTAAATACATATAGTACCATGATAGACCACCGAGATTTTTTACTGTAAACGTTTGCGTTTAAAACGAATGCGTTTAAAACGTAATTATACAGGTTGTAGATTAATTGTTGCAGTAAGAATTTTTTCGATTCGATATAAGACGACAATAACCTACGATTTTAATTTATTTACTTCTGTATTACATAGAATATAATAACAAAACTTCTGTTCATTTTTGGTTATTTCTCAATGACAATTACATTCAAACTTTTCATTGTCATGAAAAAAATATCCAAGTAAAAAATATTTTTCTGATTGTACCATGTGTAATATGGAATGTTTAATATGTATTGTGTAATGTGTAATATGTTTTTTAATTTTTTTAGAATGGACCCAATTTTTTTTTTAAATTGTAAAATTGATGATTTTTGTACCATTGGATCTTTTGAAATAAGTATAATTTAGTCCGAAATATCATGAAATAGTCTTTATTAGGGGTAACATTACAACCTTTTAATGTCTTTTGTAAAATTTCGTTGCAATCATAAATAACCACTATTCGTATTTTTGAATATTTTCAATCTATTCCACTGTATACAACACTTTATTATGCTATCGTATACACATTATTGCCTGTCCGTAAATAGCATACGGAATGAAGGAATGGGGATGCCACTGGCCGGCGTCTCTCATCCATCATCGTGGGCACGACATTTACCTCTCAACATGACGCCCATTTCCTCCATCAACGGCATGCACCATATCGATCAGCGGCCAAGATACTTTAGGCGTGACCCGGATGACCGACATTTATAGGCGCTGAGTCGGTAGCTGACAACTGTCTTTAGTTTGAAAAGGTGGTGGCAAATTTTTCATTTACTTGATCACATATCAAGGCACGCATCTTCGACAGAATATCTGCTGTCACCGTTAATCCTTGTATACTCGCATATTCCATAATTTTCTTCTTCATTATATGCGCACCGTATGTTCTCTCTCTTTTTAGATTGGCGAGAAAGGCCAGAGTCGTTACGATTTTTTTATAGAAACATTTTTTGTAGAAAGTGAGTGTTAAAATAATAAATGTTATATGTTCTTTTTTTTCTATTATTATACGTTTTCTGCCTTCCTACTTATTGAGAGTAGAAATATATTTCCTTCTGCATGATCTCTAGAGAGATTTTAAATTTTAGGAAGAATTCATATCGTTTGCTTTTTAGTATGCGTTATATTATATTATCGTAATACGGTGCCTATCACGGTAGTACATTTTTCGTTACAATTAGTTTGTATTTTTGTGACAAAATCAATACAACAGTTATATGACCAAAAAGAGTTCTTACCATTCTTCACATTATTTTCACTGGAAAATACTTTTTGGTTTGTTATAGATCACTCTCTTCGCGGTCAGCGTTCATTTTTGAGTCTTGGATTCCTCAGTCTATTTACTAAGTATATTGTATTTTATATAAATGCAATAAATACATACCGAATTTGTTAAATCAATCTTGAACCAGCATTTGTATTAACATACTGCAAATTTCACGTTATATGCACATGTATTTAAAATTTTGAAAATGTTTGCAGCGTTTCTTTTAATTTTTCTTTTTTCACATCTGAATCGTAAATTGACAAAAATTGAAGACTTATAATTTTAAACCAGATTATAATTTTAAACCAGTATGCAGCATTAAAAAATGTATTCTTTTATTTCGAAGTTATTTTTTCAATCATTGTTTTAAGATATTTAATTTATAATAAACCTTCTAATCGAATTTTCCGTAACCAAATATCCGAAAACAAAAACCTTATAACTTCGTCATATTTGTCTGCCCGCCTTATGTAATAGAATCATAATTCTTTCAATATAAGTAGAATCTCAATTAAATCCTACTAATATACGTAAATTAACGACACCATAATATGAATATAAAGAAGTTTTTTAGTTTTATGCAATTTTGATTTTTTAAAATTGTAGAATTTAATTTGGTCTACCATTCTCTCCCCAAAAATTTTCATCAGCTAATTAATGGAATTTTTTATTCTGCCAAATTACAAGTTTAGACATTAAGCGGTTTCTGAAAAGTTGATGTTAACAGATGGATAAACAGTCACATCAATGATCTTATAAAACAAGTGTTGTTTTTCATAAGTGGTTCGGTACCTTTTATGACAAATGAAATTTATTGTACTATTTGTCATTTGCCGATAAAGTTATTGTTTGTTCGTTGTAAGTATGTGCATATTATATATTACATACATGCATTGGATTGATCACTCATGATAGAGTATATTCACCCGTGCTCGTATCAAATCTTCGCATATGGAAGTGTATGTGTAATTCATAGTTTTATTAATAAAATTAGTAAGCCGAAAGGAAGCTTTTACTTGTGAATCACCAGAACTATGTGTGTCTGATGCTTTCCCCTTCAGTAGATAGCAACGGAGTTAAAAGTAAGCACTGCACATAACATAGATACATAAAGTAAAAGAGTATCTATTTTAGTTAATACCGGTTAATATTAAATGATGTAATATGGAGGTTTCTGAATACGAATATCATGCATTGCATATGCTAGTGAGATAACTAACTCGTGTTTAATTTATTCGCAACTACGGCGAACTGTTTGATTTACATATTCAACATGCACATTTTCATTATCCTAGTGAGATTTACAATCATTTCACCTGACAGTCGCTTATAAAGCTAACCTTTTTTATTTAGAAATTAAATAACTCGGGTTTTAATAGGTCGTTATGATTTAATTATCTTATCAGATATATGTTAAAATTATTTAAACAATCATGAAATAATCTATCTAAATATTTATGTTTTAATGAAAGAGATATTTTAACTTTTTCATCGTAAATAGTTCAATGGCGAATTTAATTTAACACTTACACGTTTTGTGTTTTTCTACGAAACAATATATAAATATATTCCTATAAAAATTATAAGATATTTGATAAACGTGTACTCTTCTGAAATGAAAAATACAAATTATATGTACCGTTATGCGCTAAATAGGAACAAGAGAATAAATATTTATGCCATTATTTTACGGCTTATTATTACAATCCTCTATTATTGCGATAATTTTCTGAAATGAAAAATTATAAAACATATGTACATTTACTTATCGATAAATGTCACCTTTTATTTTTATATTTTACAATCATTTTCAATTTCATACTCCAATAAATTAACAGTGTTTTTCTATGTGCAAAAAATTATTCAACACGAAATTTAATTCTTGTGCTATTAATGTGTCGTAACTATTTATTTTACTGTTGAATGTCTATTAGATTTTCATTGTTAGAAAATAGTAAAGTTATAAACTGAAGTGCAAAAGGGTCAATTCGAAACTTATAACCAAAAACAATTTTGTTCAAAACTTCAGTGTAATTAAATGATGACACAAAATAATAGCTTATTTTAAATAAAACAAAAAAAAATAGAGTAATATTAAGTAAATAAAACAAAAGAATACAGTTGTATTCGGCATCCGGTAACTGAAACTTTTGCCCAGCATTACTTAAGATTTCTTAATATTATATGCGTACAATATTTTAATGATACTTTTTGAATATATATTTTTAAAGACGAATTGTTTGAAAGTAATAAATTATATGAGATGCATTTCCTAGTTAAAGAAAATATGACCTAGAATGGGATATGAATATCAATAGAATTATCAAATATGCTATTCAGTATTAGTTGACTTATAATTAATGAATTACTTTGTAGCATAAATTCCTAAACTTTAAAGTTTTCATCTGAAAAAATAAGTTTTTTTGTATGCCTATTACAAAAACGACACCAAGTTTTTTATTACCAATAAAATGCACCGCGAAAATTATAGCGTAACGTAAAAAAAGAAAGGTGAAAAATTCAAAGAATTAATAATTAAAATATTAATATTATCTTAAAATTACATCATAAATTATCAAAGAATAAAAATAAAATGATATCAAATCTAATACCAAACGAACGTATAACATTTGTCATAAGATTCTGAAATGACAAATAATGTAAACAAAGGCCAAAAGCAGATGCGCATAGTTTAGCCGTTGCATGCATTCTGAAGTAAACCCTTAACCGTGTGTTTAATCAAATTAGTTATTTTATTTAACTAACAATAGCAAATCGGAAAAACCCTGGAATCAAATATAAATTCACAGTGTAACTCACTTGTGTTTTAAAACATAATATTGGTATGCAATGCTATGGTGTTCTCATCGTTATCTATGAAATTCTTGCGTTTGTCTTGGAGTTAGGCTTAACTAAAAGTAATAAATGAATTCAATATATTAGCCTAATATTTACAATTAATTATTCATTATAAATCGTAAGGGCATTTACTGATTCTATAAAAGTTTGGATAAAAATCTTGTCAAAAAATAATATCCTTTATAGTTTGTTAAATTACAGACAAATTGGAGTTTTTTTAGCTTCATGTTCCATATGTTGTTGAATCAAATCTTGCCATCGATTTCCGGCTACTTCTATTAAACAGATTCCCATAAAACTTTGCACACGTATTCAGAGCCCTTGGTAATACAGGTTGTATTTTAACGGGTACTGAATGCGTTAATTCAAACCTTTGATCATCAATCTGATGTTACAGGGAGGTAGTACTTGCTTAAACCATGATTATTTACAAAATTTTATACTATATTTGGGCTTCAACTTCTCAGTCCTGATATTAGGGTAATACCACTTGTCTAAACCGAAAAACTTAGGAATTTTTGGTTTTAAATTAGTATTTTGAGTCTTAAGTAGAGACTTTTTTACTCAACTCAGGACTCCAACTCTTAAATCCTGATTCTGGGGATACTGCCTGCCTAGAGAATGACATTTGAGGACCCGCTGATTTAAATTTGTCTTGTGGATTTTAAACAGAGATTCTATATAATGTTAGGTATTAAGCTCGTGGATATGAAGCAAAATTTACAGGTATATAATATAAAGTAATGAGGAGCTGGAATAAAACACATTAACAAACAGGAAGCCTTCCAAAAATAAAGAACTGGAAGAGATAAATAGGTGCCAAGATGAACTTATCTTTTAAGATCAATTCCAGCCAATCTTCATAATAGGGTAAAATTTTCCGGCTCGCCTGTTTCCATATAAAGATGTGTCCCAGAACATTTGACCCAATTTTCCCCATTGAGCTTTGAAAAACACTGTTTAGAGCTTAATTTCGGGACACTTATTGTTTATAATGTTTCTAATATACATAAATGACCTGTCATACTTTATTTGCTCATGATATTGCACTGTTTTCCAAGTGAAAGGAAAAAAATATATCATCATGAACATAATGATGCACATTCTTAGGTATCAAATTGGTTTACATAAAATACCGTAGTACCTCATGCTAAAAAAGAACAATATGTTAAAATTGCTTTCTGACATTGCGTATGTTAGAATAATTATGACAAATATTGTATTAAATATGACTACTGGTTCACTTTTCTGATGTGATACGACATTTAGATCTTCAATATTACAACCATATAATAACAGGTCAATAGTATACGCATATAATGACAACTCTGCAGCCTATTCTGTCAGAGAAATCAGACCACTGACTTATGTCGATACGGTTCGACTATTATATTTTAGTGAATTCATACGGCCACTACCCTAGAAAGATGCAAAGGTTATTTAAATAATAATTTTTATATGGAAGCGAACTCTAGGACCCATAGACAATCTAAGTGCTGGAACTAAATTAGAAAATATTTTTCAAAAAATACGACAATCCTTCAGCACATGTAAATGCTCATTTATTCAAAAATAATAACGATATACGTAAACTAATTTTTCTTATGTCTGATGTATCGTTTGAATAAAATTTCCAACGGGTTTAACTTTTATTCTTTCTCTCTCTACAAGCATCCATTAATTCTTATAATATTTGAAACCAAAGCTATGTCCACTTTTGCCGGTTTCCTTTAAATATTTGTTTCACTCTTGGTTGTGAATAGTGAATAAACCAAGAGATAAGATTTAAATAGATAGCCTGAGAATATCTAGTTTCAATTTGTTCATGGGGAAATTGTATTGTAAATGGAATTTCTATGCTATATTCTTGATAGCACAGCCTTTTTTATATAGACGCAAATTCATCCTGTCTCACTAGAAGTAGTAAATCGCGTTGAATGTCATTTGGTAGACAGTGTAAACTATCGGTTGTATTATTAAATTCTAACATATTCTTCTGTCTGTTAGCTTCTTTTCTCTCTATAAACATAAGCTAAGAGACAGAAAAATATGTTAAAATTTAATTATACAAGCAATAAAAATGGACCATCTATTTTTAATCAACGCAGGTATTAAAAAATAAAGAAATGAGTTTCTCTGTTAATCGCTCAAGTATGTACATATAAGTGCAATAACTCTGAAATGTCCGTAATTATTTATAAATATTTTTAAAAGCCGACTTCCTAAAAGTAGGTATTAAGAAATCAAAATAATTCACTGAAAATTGGTACCCACTTATTTGCAATAAATAACTAAGCTATCTATTTTTAAACTTTCGATGTAGTGATAATATTAAAGAGGTTCATAAAGAGCGTCTCCATACTATAAAACTTTGCATTTGTTTAAGTTAATCGGCGATGATGCCATCGACTCCAAAAATAAGTTTTTTATCTGGAGTAAATAGGTACCTATTTTGAGTCATTTTTTTTACTTTTGAGTACCTATTTTTTGAAGTTTGTTTTTTAAAAAATACTTCATTTTAGAATTTTTAGTTACTAACAATATGAATCATCTCACTATAACTAACATTCAATTTGTTTCTCTCTTAGAATTGTATAATTATTAATAATCTGAAAGTAAGTATAAATATATAAATTTCTCTTTATCTAAAGTTGGTTATAAACAACACACAGAAGCAAAGTGACAATAGAAGCCAGCAGTGATTAGATGCTAGTCGTAGAATAGTCCCGTTCTCCATATTCGCAATTCAATATAAAATATTGCAAAGTAACATCTATCACTTGAAGACTTCCCTAATCCATATCCAAAGTTCATATAAGATTTTGTAAAATAAAACTAAAGTAGCAACTAACCAGTAGCAAATATCTTGAAACACGTTTGATTTACTATCATCGATTAAGGAGTAGCATTGTTCATCTCTAGAACCCTCCAGATATCTCCATCTCAGAATCATCAGAATTTGGCATGGTTGATGATATAGTTATTTTATAAATTACCAGATTTCAATTTTCAGATATATACTACCTACCGGTAGTATATATCTGAAATCACTTATATTTTACTACTATCCGTTAATTCCATTTTCTTCTCCATAACTCAGTATCAGCCTCTAACCTGATAAGTGGTGTATTTATTTTGCCAAGTAACAACTGCCCGTAAATATCTTAAATCATAATTAATTTACTGCCATTCGTTAAGGAGTTCCTTCGTTCATTTCCGGACCGCATCATCAGATCATCATCGTATTTATGTAGTATCACTTTTCAAATAAAACAAGAATCACCGAATTTTGTCCACTTGGTAAATAATAATTGCTGAATATACTTAAAAAAACATTCCGACGAATTGTGCATCTCCTCCTTTCTTTTTTATCTGCTAAAAATACCTTATTTTTATCAGAATCTAATAACTTTACCCCCAAATTTAAAAAAAAAAGAAAGGTTCTATAAACTATAATCAAATTATTTATTAGAAGCATACTTTAAATGTAACACAAGTAAAGATAATTTATTTATCAAGAATGCCACATCGTTTAAAATATTTTTAGATCAGCCAAATATCTTTGGTCCCGTGAGGGAATTTCTAAATTTTATTGAGGAAATCAAAAATATGTTATTGTCTTCTTTAGTAGTTAGTTCTTTAATTTTATTCCTACTATCTAGTGCTTTATATTCAAATAGATAACTGATTATGCTATCTTGTTTTTTTAATCATGCCGTGATTTTCAGTATTAATAATGTTATAATTTCAATATTCGTGATTACAAGGTCTTCCATCCGTTTCCCCGTAACTATATTATTCCAACTAAACGTGCCAGTCATCACAAAATATTCCATAAATATCAACATTCTATATAATACCGTATGAACTATAACGTTTTTGAGTAAAAAATATGTTAAGATCAGTGATCTCTGATCTACCCATGTCACATCGATTGCATTATTTATGGAGCAGAATCCAAAGTCTTCAATATATAAGGGTCGTTTTTCTAATTTCCGTCCGTATTAGCAGAAGATAAATTATAATAACGTTTACGTTCCTAGCGTAATTGTGGAGTATATCTGTTGTCATTGAAAATTTGTTTACTTGGGCAAGATGGTAAGATAATTGAAATTTACTAATTCCACCTGAAACCTTTCAATATTAAAAGGTAGTTAATTGAGGTTAATCAAACCTTTTGTTTCGGGTTCAGAACACAAGTGCATGTGAATTTATATACATTTGTGATAATATTTTAGAGAAATGTTAAATATGCATTTGTGATAATACTTTAATTAATAAGTATTTATATTAAAAACCTTTTGGACTTATTTGATTGAATGCTTGCAAGGACATATTATCACACGACACGAAAACATACATGGATATCCAATTAATTTTTTTTTCATTGCGCGTAATACGTATATGGATATCCAATTAATTGTAATCATGGCGCGTAAATCTCATCAGATTATGGGAAGTTTTGCGGTCGAACGTAGATTGTATAATATAAGTAATACAGTGTTGCTGCATATAAATCAAGCTAAGGTTAGTAAGTTGAAGCCATTATTGGGAATGTTTATTAGGACTATAAATATATCAGATACCTACTTAAAATTTCAACAACTGTCGAGTTCACACAAAGCTTTTGTCTATTTGCATGCGTCTCTATTATTTTACATAATTGAACTTATTTTAATAAATGTTGCCATAATTGAATCCATTTTTAAAAGCCTTTTTTATGAAGTCAATTTAAAAAATCAGTATTTTGCTTGAAAAATTACTTGCTTATAATTTTAAAGTTTGATTTTAAGTGAAAATTTGCCCTAACGCACTAGTGGATAAGTTATTATTTAAGATCAAAAATAATTTTATTCGAATGTGAATTTTATTTCGTTTCCATTATATGTTTTTTTTTATATTTAGTTAATTATGTAGACTCAAAGTCATATTGAAATTAAGTGCATACCGGTATGCCGATGCCACACTGATCTTTAATGATTACGATCTGTAAAAGCTTAATTATTAAAATTAAAAAAGAAAATAAACACATAATTCATGAAAGCTTTACACTAAACAATTCAAAAAAATTGGAATTTAAGAGGATTAATTTGTATAAACCGTTACGTTCTCATTGCCAGAGCTTTATAAAAAAATGGTCATAAATTATCCCTTCAATCCAAATTTATAATTTAATTATTGGTATAATATGACCCTGTACTGAAAAAGGGTTCATAAGAGAATGTATATCGTGAACACATTTTCTATAGAGGGATATATTTACGAAATAATAGAGTGACTTATTTGTGATCGAGATTTATTAAACAGTTATACAAGTAATGCGAATGACTGCAATGAGGGGCGAAAAAAGCACTAACAGTACCTAATACTTTAGCTCTCACCTTCTTCAAAAGTCGGTACTATAAAGCAACGGGAGCTGTTCTGGCCCACTCTTGAACAAACTTTAAGAATAAAAACAGACTGACGAAGACGAGAGACATTTAATCGGCGGCGTGAGATTCATTTTATATCAAGAGTTTCATGCAGGTACCTTCTGCTTTGAGTTTTTGACCGAGGAATCCACTGCTGACTGAAGGACATGTTTTGAAGATGGTCTGCGCTCATTAGAAATCTAGGCTGATTTTCCCGCATTTCGAGGGAGAGATTTTATTACTAATAAGGCGTTAGCTAATTAAGTTCGTAAATATTTTTAATATCCAAAAATACGAAAAACATACCTAATAATTAATTTCAACATCTTATAAATACTCTAATAGTATTTACCCTAGAGCTGTTTAAATGTATAACTATTTATAAATGGTCTAATAGGATTTACCCTAGAGCCGCTTAAATGTATAAATATTTATAAATACTCTTATAGTATTTACTCTAGAGCTGTTTAAATGTATAACTCATATAATATTTAACAGATATCATAACTTTAATAACTTAAATATTTTGTTAAAAATAATTATCTTTCTAATAATATAAGGATAGATAACAAATTTGATTTACAATCTAGACGTGTCATAGTTTTTCTGAAGTATACCTCAAAAGTGAACAGATTGTTTCGTTAAATAAGGGCTCACTTCATTCGCCCTAACAATGACACTGCATGTACCTAGAATGGACCTCGTAAACTGTCTCCTCGCAAACCTATATGTATGGAATATATTTGTAGTGAGTTAGAATCTGTGTAAGTCTTGTTATATTAAATTCGTGTGTTATTTGCACATAATTTTTATTTATGTTTCTTTTATCGTTACAAATTGAGTAACTGTAATGTAAATAAATAAATACATAATATCACTTAAAAAAATCTTTTAAAAAATCAACTGAAATAAAATTTACACAAAACAAAAACAAATTTTGCACGTTTTGAAAAGAGAGCAGGGCCTGATGACATGTTTATAGTGCAATTAATAACGCTTTTTAAATTCAACGCTACAAACACTTCAGAAGCCAAACAACAAAATGAGACTAAATAACTTAACTGGATCATTACAGAAGTCAAAAATAACTTTTTTTCGTAAAGCACAAGTGCGGGGTGGTGTACATTCTATTTTAGGTAATTTTATCGACAAGTACGATTTTAGTAAGACTTATTGAGACTCAATTCAATATTGATAATCATTGGATGCACCACATATGTTAATGCAAAATTTACATATTTAAAGTTACACACATTATATTGAAAAATACTGATTTTTAATGGAAATTAACACTATTAAGATGATAAGGTTTATATTTCATTGTATATAGTGCTAAGAAGAATTACACAATTATAAAAAACACTCTCTTCGTAGTATTTTATTGCTAACAGTTCACTATCACAGGTATTATTCCCTGTTGTGACGCTCAGCAATGTACCGCGCATGCAGCATGAAGCTGCGCTTAGAATCAAGGAACATATCTGAATACAACCCACTTTGTCTGCTCATTCAACTCTGCCTTACTCTTTGAGATTGTATTGCTTACCATAAAAAAGCTAAAAATATAGGCTGGTAGTCGATTAAGCTACAAAAGGTGTAGATTTTTCTGGGGGTTGTGTTATTAACGGGATCCATCATCCTACGTAGAAGCTGGCTACACGAGTATCTTAACGAATATCAATTTTTACTTCACAGGTTTTTCTTTGGAGTCACAAGTAAATTTAGTTTTCTATTAACTTGTCTAGAGAATATTGATTATATAGCTTTAAAATCGTACTTTCAAACAAACCTGCCAGCATTATTGTTATATTATTAATTTTTTCTTTGATTTTCACAATATGTTTCATATCAATTTCTATATATTTAAAAACACAAATTTTGTTTAGTTACACTACATAAGTGTTTTTTACTTGGTACATAGAGCATTGGCAATACACGTCATATTGGATAGAAAAGGATTTATCTTACTTACTGTCCTCTTGCCGAAACATATTCAATATTAACTAAAAGAAACAGAAAACGAGAAAAAAAAATTTTTTAAATAACCGTCAAGCTCACATTCATTTATCGATTTAATGATGACAAAAAGCTATAAACTCTCGTGTTGCTGACTGTAGAAGTTCACAGCATCACATAAATACTGCAGTTTATCCCTGACAAATGCTGAATAGTGAGTTATAGTCATGTGTGCGTTCCTACTAACTCTGATTATGACATTGGCACTGGCTAGATATATAACAAAACAATATATTTTTGATTGGAATAACAGACTTAACTAGAAAACTCAATGCATATTTTGGGTGGGAATAATAGATTTGGCTGTAAGATCTATTAACGTTAGTCTTTTACGATGATATCACCGAAATATCCCGCACATCCTTGTGACTCTCGGATTGGTCCGTATTGCATTACCGCCTTGTCAAATAATTTACACTAAGCATCGCGCATTATATGGAGTCCTCAAAAAGATGAGTACTTTCTTTCGCTCGAAAGAATTAAAAAAGTCTTAAAATACTGATAAACATACATAACAATGTAACTACTCTCTTATCTCTTTCATAGTTTTTCACCCATAAAATAGTCAATTTCCTTTCGCTCAAATTTCGAGGAGATTTAATATTACTCATTTCCATTTTCAAACTGTCGTATGTAAAAATAACATCTGTCTTATATTATTATACCAGATATCTTTTTCTGCCGTATGTAAATAAATGAGAGCTCGGGAGTATATATTTTTTGCTGTATCTCTACTGTGAATCAAAATATAACATAGCACTGTACATGGTATATATGGACATCATAATCCGTTTCCTGGTAAATGTACCGTAATGCGTCATATTTATAATCAATGAGAATCTATTCCAGTCTGATTATATCAAATTTCAATCAACCTTTTTGTATTTAGTTTTTGTTTGACGTCTTCTTCATCGTTGCCAAACTTCTTTATAACTGGCAAACTCTCATGTATCAGTAAACCAACGGGAAATAAATACATATATAAACAAATACATACTATAACTTTTTCCCTTGAATAATTAAATTGGGATATCACTTACACAAAACTAAAACAAAACGTGCACGTTTTAAAGAGAGAGTAGGGCATGATGAGAGATAAGAGAGGTGTGCATTGCAAAAATTAGAACTCTTTGAATTTACCAATATAAATGCTTTATAAGCTAAACAAAAAAAGAAAACAAAACTACTTAACTGTAACCTTACACCATAAAAGAGAAGTCATATGAAAGTTATCGCTTCGTGAGGAGCAAGTGCGGGGTTGCTGTACATTCTATTTTAAATAATTTTATCAACGCGTATAATATTAAAAATACTACACGGAACGAGTGACAAACTACCATTGTTCTTTTTATTTCCATTCGCTGTCACTTAGGAAACAATCAAACTGAGCCTAAACCTAAAATGAGCTACGTAGGTCCGATTGGACATTAATATTACATCACCGCAAGTATATGATCACGTAATAACGTAAAAGACTCGGAACGGGTGTCGGCATTGTTTGAACTTAGGGCGACTTGGGTCTCTTCGATCGTCGCCGAGAAATTTCATTTTGGGAAAGTTTCCCGTCGGCAGTTCAATTAAGTTTGTAAATTCGCCTTGTATACCCGATGTGCAAGTAATTTGTCAAGCCCCACCTCCCAGAAAAATGTTTGCTTAGGGCGCCCACAATATATTATTTAGCTGCCTATTTTTTCTTTGTATGAAATCGTATTCGTTTAACGAAAAGTAGAGAAAATATTTGAAACTTAACTTTCAAGCCTGGATGGCTCTATCAATCAAATTATATTATGAGCTGTAGTCAAATGAAAAATCTTAAATCTATGACAGGTATGTTTTTAAAGTAAAATATATTTAGTAGGGCTTTCATATTTAAGTTCACAGTGAATTATGCTTTAATTATAATTCTCAAAACCTACAATTTTTAAAAAATTATAGTGTTTTTTAAAAAATTATAGTGTGCTTCCACGTATCGGTGGTAAGTGTTCAGTCTAAGAGGAATGTATTTTATATGATCGTTAACCTTACAGTATCATTTCAATTCGGATGCCCAATGCAATTTTCATAATCACTTGATGCACCAAATGTATAAATGCAATCTTTACATATATAAACTCAAGTGCATTACATTTAAGAGATTGATTTTTGTATAAAAAACTAAGGCTTCCAATATGTTAATGGTTCAATTTTATTAAAATGCTTTTGTACAATAACTAGTTTTATTGGTTAGTTCTTTCTCATCCGACTTCTCTTTTAATGGTGGTGCGGAAAATACCGCCACATGCGAAAACGACGTCTCATTGAGTTTCCATTAAACATTTCTAATAAAGACTAATAACACAACAGTTTTATTAAAATAGCAGCATTTCATACAATCGTTCTCAATAGTAATCTTTATTACTTAAAAGTAAATAAAAAGTTTCATTTACATTTCGTTCACCCATTATTTTAATCAAATATATAAGGTTTATTACACGTTACACTTAATATTCATAATGCGCTTTATACAGTTCAATTTAAAACGCAAGAAGAGAGTGCAAATCTGCATAAAGTTATTTCCCGTAAATACGGAAAATTTATCTATAATTTAAGGCTATAATGAGCTAAGTAGTAAATAGCGAAACAACATGAGTAATATTTTTTAAATCTCTTTTTCTTCTATATTTAAAACATACGTTTATCGATATATTACTATTTATAAGGATAAGTAATTAAACGTAAAACCATGAATTGGTTATCATATATATATATATATATATATATATATATATATATATATATATATGTATATATATATGTAAGGTACTACAGAATGTACAACCGTATCTTATATATATTTATGTATATATATATATATGTATATATATATATATATATATATATATATATATATATATATATATGCAAAGTAAATAAAAAAGGGATATATAAAACATGAATGCAAAATACGCAAGAACTACATAAGATAACGATTACACATTTCGACAAATTTACTTTCATTCATCAGCGGTAAAGTACCGCGGAAAACTGGAGAGTTCCGATATAATTCGGTTTGAGAGGGTAATAAAGTCAACTGGTAATGATTGGTTAAACGCATGAAATGGTTAGGTAAGAAGAATGAAATTTACTCAATATGTGGCATAGAATTTTTCCTTTTAATTTCTGGAAGATAAATGTTATAAGCGCAATCTCTCTTCTAATAAATATATACCCGTCCGTTTTAGAAATAAAAATTCTGCTTTAGAAATGAAAAATAAAAGTTCGGTTTTAAAAAATATGTCTGTTTCAGAAAATAATACCGCAGATATATGTATGGTTATGGTTCATTTATATTTCATTTATTTCCTATCGGTTGCCATTCCTTGCATTTCAGCACTTGTAACATCACATTTTAATAATAGCATACATTTATTTTTCCATGGAGGTGGTGAAATATTTTAAAATTATATATTCGTTACGTATTTAACCTCAAAAAATTTGACTGTATTTTTCCGAGTTTAAAGATTTTTTTAATCTGGTGGATGTTCATAGCCCATGCAATTTTCCATTTATTTTTCTTACTTTGTCCTATTTCAAATAATCACTGATTACTTTCTTAACTCAATGATAGATAAGCAGACTTATCTGACTTACAGTACATCTTCCTACCTACGAGTTACTTATAAATGTTCATTCAATTCTGAATATTTATAAAATTTCTCATCGTAGCACAATGCGAATATAATTAAATCAAATCACAGTCTGAATCTTAGACTATTTTGGTAAGAAATCCTAAAAAAATTGGATAGGGTGACAATACTGGAATTTTGGATTTTAATGTGCGTATATAGTAGTACGATGAATTTTAAATATTATATCGGAAGGTGGTTACAAATACAATAATTGTACTGAATTTAATACTAATGTTGAAAATAGTAGCAATATAAAATATTACTGTGAAAAACAAAGCAGCCAGTTGCAATTTACGACATTAATTATTAATTCAAAATTAATGCAAAATTGAATTTATTATTCAATTGAATTTAACTGAATTTAGTATTGTACTTTCTTATTACACGTCAGGAGAAGAAGAAATTATGATTTCGAAACAGGTTTCTTCAAAGTTCTAATCAAATCTATGGCTGAAAAATTTGAGGTATGTCTTTTAAGAGCCTAATATTTCGCAAGTGCGGCTTAAAATTGAAAAATGGCTAATCAAGCCTCAATATTAAATCAAAATACTTATTCAGTGTTAATTAATAGAATGTGTGGAAATAAAAATTCTCACCCACTTTACATATTTGAGGAGGAAGATTTTAAAAATATATTTTAAGATTTTACTATATGAAATTGTGTTGATCAAAGTTGACTGAGAAAACTTTTTTTGATATTAATAAGGTACTATGGTATACGTAACCATATCTTTAAAATGAACCAAAATGAAACAAAATAATGAAAATAATAATGTATAACAATTATCTCTCTTTTAATGCAATAATTGTAAACACGAAATGTACGTCTTGAAATAAAATAAATAAACTGAAAAAGAATAGACACTAGGAACTAAAAATTTAATTCTGCACTTATTACCCTCCAAATATCGAATCTTTTTTTTATAACTAATTTATTCAAAATATCATAAATGAAAGCGGTAGATAAATTGTCGTTTAAAGAAGAAAGCTAGTCGACAAGACGAGATTTATTTTCATGACTAAATAGATTTCAGAACGAAATATTTGAAAAAAATTCTGCTTTAATTGTAATTTCGAATTTTTTTCTAAACCTGAGTTGTATAGATATTCCTGTTAAAAAATACAAAATTGATACGGATTTAATAAATTACATACGAACAAAAAACTTAGTTTTAGTATTTTCGAGAAACATTTAAAAAAAATGCCTATTGGGTTATTTGATAAATTCAGGATTCAAATTTAGGTCCCATTTAAGAAAACTGGACAAAAAAAGAAAAAAGAAAAAAAAAAAAAATATATATATATATATATATATATATATATATATATATATATATATTTATATATATATATATATTTTTTATTTTTTTGTCCAGTTTTCTTAAATGGGACCTAAATTTGAATCCTGAATTTATCAAATAACCCAATAGGCATTTTTTTTAAATGTTTCTCGAAAATACTAAAACTAAGTTCTTTTAGATTGAAAACACATTGATCACAGGTTTAAGGTTTTTATCTGGGCCGTTCAGACGTGAAAGTTAAGTTTCCAATAACTTTACTAATATTCGCTCTTCTATTGCTTTCGTAGCGCGCATTAAGAAAAAAAAGTAACTAAATAGGATCTTTGGTCTGCCCCAAACATTTAACCATCAATAAATAAAAACTTTTCTGGGTCTAGACAACAAATTATTTACACATCGGGTATACAAGGCGCCTTTGCAAACATTATTGAGCTGCCGACGGGAAACTTTCCCAAATGAAGTCTTTCATCGTCGATCGGGGAGACCGAAGTCGCCGTAAGTTCAATCGTTAACGACACCCGTTACGAACTTTTTAAGTTAATATGGGAACACCTACTTTCACCTACATTAATGACATATCGGACTTGCTCGATTTGATCGTTTCTTAAGTGACCGCGAATTGAAAAAAAGAAGAATCCTAAAATTGTACAAATGTTGTGACTAACTTTTTTTTATATTATACTCGATTATAAAATTATCCTAAACAAAATGTACAGCCGGGTTGTCCTTGTTCTTTGCGAAACGAAACCCGTTTTGCATGATATTTATAATGTTGCTTTTAAATTGTTTCATTTTATTTTGTCGTTTGGCTAATATAGTTTTATATTGTTGACTCCAAAAAGCGTTGAACATTACGCTGTACACGCCTTACCCGTGCACACTTGCCTCTTTCTGTAAAGCGTATACTATTTGTTTTGACTTTATGTTAGAAGTACCCAAACCCTATTTTTCAGGGGACGGAGAGTTATATTATGTATTTGTTCTATTATTTATTGATTTTCTACACACTTACTTATACTTTTGTAATTCGTAACGATACAAAGAGGCATACAGCAATTAAATACAAAAATAATTACATAAATTTAATACAATAAGACTCGAAGCGATTCTCATTTTTTAGAATTCCGTACCTCAAAAGGAAAAAAGAAAGCCTTTCAACACAACGAAGTGAAAATATCACTTCGTTTTCTGTCTGTCTATCGATCTGTCAAGGCCTTTTTTTCCTGGAACACGTCAAGGCAGCAATTTGAAAGCAATACCAAACACTTACGCCTACTGTCCTTTGGGCTGTAGAAGGTAAAAAATTTAAAAATACGGCCATTTATGCTGCATATTGTCAAAATATGTCTAGAAATTAAATAGAAACCTATATGGCACTTCTCGCTGACGTAGAATCATAAAATTTCCCAAAAAGCAAGGTCTTATATCATCACGTCTCATATCATCACGACATCGTTCGTCGAACGGTGCCGGACTGTTGTGGTTGACTGTAAAAGTTCGCTCCAGCAATGAGTCCGCCATATGTAACAATTAGATACATTAAAGTAGATAAATAAATAAATATTGACGGATGTTTGTTCTCTTATCAAATAACGTGGTTCCGCGTAATATTGATTCTTTGAACATAATGGATTTTGAAGGCGATATTCTCATCACGACGTTTTCAGGGTGCTTAAGTCAAGATTGGGGATTGTGACAATGTCAAAATAGTCATCTATTATGAGTGGTTGGCACGCTCAAAAAATTGTCCGCAATCCCATCGATTTTGATTATATCAATGTGGTCATTCATTAAGAGTTATGTTGCTTTTCCTCGTATTAAATATATAGGTTAAACAATCAAAAAATTCCACTAGCCTCAAAATAAAATTATGGATAATACTTTGATAATGAACTTATTTGGATGTAGTATTCAGATCTGTAGTTATGGTGTCTTTTCTTTACATAATGTTACTTAATTTCAACAACAAAGTTATGAATATCTTTTCTATTTAGATATTTTCATACTAACATTTCGAGAGGTTTATTTAATATTTCATTTAATATATAATTATGTGAGCATGTAATTTTATTTACGGGAAGAAATTCAATTCGAAATTATATATTATACTCTTTACCATCTCCTATTATTATTTCTTCCTTGAAAGTTTTTTTGGGGACTGTGCTAAGTAGAAAGTGATACTAAAATACTATCAATGCATCTCCCTGTCTCTCTTTTGCTCTTATGTACATACATATTCACACAAACGATATAAGTATTTGACCTACAAACAACATAAATATTGAAATTTTTAGAGGGGAAATAATTAACGGATTCCTGAAATCAAATAAAATAAAGTGATAAAATAGGTTTAAAATAAATATGTTAACCTAAGTAGTGTAGCGCTATAAAATATAGTGTTCATAAGTAAAGATTATGCCTATTTAGTTTCTTAACATTATGAAAATCACACAAATTCACACTTTATTAGTTTAATATATCCATTTCATTAGTCTGAGTATAATAATATATCTTTTTACGAAATGGGGCAATTAAAATTTCATTATAGTAAATACAATATACTTGAGTAAATTGAATCGGAATCGTTCCTCTGAGTTTCAAATAAAAAATGCAAGTTTTTTTTCCTTTTTAGTGTTCCGAACCAACTAGGGCAAAAATCGGGACATTTATATCTTATACTTTCAGTGTCACCCATTCAAATATTATATATACGGATATGTTTTGTCCCTTTAACGTGCATGTGATCTTAATCACTCACACGTTAAAGGGACAAAAACATATCCGTATATACAATATTTGAATAGGTGACACTGAAAGTATATTTACACAGGGAGGAGACAAGTTATGCAATGCAATTTTTTATAGGAGTTTTTATTTAGAAGAGAATGCTATAAGGCCTAAATACTATTTTTTCAGATTTTTATTTAAGATAGTTCTAGATATATTACTGAATAGGTCAGAACTATGAATAAATAACGTCACAAAAATTTTATCTAAAGTTTACGAGTATACTGTAGCAATGATTCTAAAAAGCTTCTCCTTTGTAAAATCCTGGGTATTTTTACGCCCAAATAAGGAACTTTACGAAAGGTATTTGCAGGGTAGAAAATAATATTAGTGTTTATTAAAAATTTAATGAAATTACTATGTTAACTTAAAATTTAGATGAGCTTAAGTGTATGCAAAAAAATCGTAAAGCGAGTTCAAATACTACTTAGCAAATTTTATTACATTGTTAGTTTCGATAATGAAGCTCCATGCATCATGTACAGTAGTTCTCTTCCATATAAGTTGTGTATTATGTAAGTTTGAAGATCTACTCGAACTATCGCAGACCATGGCCCAAATAGTGATTTGTGTCTAATATAGTATACAAAGAAATATTATCTAAGAAAATAAATATTCTTTTGGAAAATAATATTTAGAAAAGTGCAAATATGCAGCATAAGTTTAAAAAAATTTAATAAAACAATAAATACAGCAAGATAGAATAAAATAATAAAATATTATTTTAAATTATCAAAATGTGTGCATCACAATCATAAAAAGACTAAATTATTTCTAAACTATTCATTATTTAAAAGTTAATATAAAAAAACATACTTAACCAATAAAATAAAAAAATTGATTTATCTAGAAAGATCAACAATTAAATCTGATTTATTACCATAATAATAAAGGTTTAATCTCCGCAATGATTGCCGACACTTTCGTCAAAAAGAAATAGCTTCTGGAAATACTGAATAGCTCAAAATCTCCCACGATAACTTTTTCTGACTTCAATACACTTTCGAAAGGATGAAATTTACGGATTTTATGAGAAAAGTAGCAAATTCGATAAGTTAGGATTGATATTTCGTATTTTTTTGATCTGTTTATGGCAATGCTTCTTCTGACATTTGCCCTATTGGTAGTATGTATGTTGATATTGTATCAATGCTATGAACCAATATATTGTGCACTGTCACCGGCATATAGTACAGTAAGTATCGATCTAGATATAAAGATTTGGTTTGACTCAATAATTGACCGAATTTCTAAATGTTAACATCGTAACCACAAAAAATAGCCACAGAGAATAACTAGCATTATTTTAATCACATCAATTTCTGTTATTTTAGCAAAAATGTCAGTGTTTCTGAAAAATCGTTTGGCAGTATTATCATTATTTGTTCAACTAAACCCTGGCTTAGACTTGTCGAAAATCAGTTCAAATTTTTCTTTTCTTTAAACGAAGCACGGATTTGTATCTTTGTAATATCTCCCGCATATTTATTATAGGTACCCCTCACTTGCCAAGTTTTTATAGGAAGACGATACGCAATATGGAGAAGACGCTCAAAAAAACAAACCCATGCGGGTAAAGTAGAAATGCAAATCTATAAAATCCACATTTGCAATCTCCTCCGTAAGCTTATACATCTCTGAACGCCTTGCACTACATTTAAAGTACTTGGACTTATTATTGGCATTAGACATAATATTACATAAATTATCATCAACCATTGTGGAGTGTAAAAAATGAGTAACGCATAATTCTAACTCAGTAATACGTACATTCCTTAGTTAGAATTAACTTTGCAATATATTCTTTAAATCTGGCAGGTTCTTCTTTAATCTACATTGAATTTGTCTTCACCAAACGCGAATTAAATTAACCTACAATATCTGGTGGATTTGGGACGTGGATTGTTCCAAATAATAATTTCGTGTAAAGTATGCTTGACTAAAAGGGAACTAAAGCCATGCAGAGTAAATATTAATCTGTGGCATATGAGACATAAATTGTTGTTTATACAGACTATGCCCCGAAGTACTGCCAACTCCATATTTATAGTACATTTTAAAGTCTCCGTGAGGAGATGTTTGACGTAAAACATCCTACCAAGATTCACAAATTCTAGAAATTTGTGATCCAATAAGGCTCGTAGGTCGACCTCAACATAGGTTTTTGTTTTTTTAATTAAATCATTTAATGAATAGAAAAGACAAAACAATGTATATTTTGTCTCAGATCGTGAATACTCGAAAAGATGTCTTGATGTAGATTATTAACGCTAGTGTGGGGCAAATTATATTTACTACGCCAAAGACTTAAATCTAAATATAATGATAAAACTTCTTCATTACTCAGTACCTACATAGGGTCTTTTCAAACTATGCTGGATTTTCAAGTGATATTGATACCGTTTTTATAACATCGGCTGCTGCAAAATTCTCTTCAGCTCGCAAGGAATTAGGATGTGCCAACATCAACACAAAGACTAAATAGCTATCCACTAAAACATTCAGTTCCTTACATTTCGAAGAAGTGTCGTACTCGTCAAAGTTCTTTAGTTTTCTGCCTTGTAAGGGCCCAAGACGAGGTTCTTCTCTATCAATGGATGGAAATGTAGTTGATGGCTCAAATGTTTCATTCAACCACACGTTATTTTATTTTGAGAAATCGTTCACACGTCCACATTCTGTCCTAATTTGGTCCACCTCTTTGATGCCACTAAACAAACAATTTTAATTTTTATCATCGACAATTGTTCAATTTTTAATAGAACACTTATCTAAATTACCAATAGTTCCGATAGCTTTTTGGACACCACTTATTTTGCATCCTTTGTTGCTGTCTCGCCACGCGTAAAAAGAGTAGGTGCGATTTAATCCCCGATGCGCATCAGAAAAACTATCCCCATATATGTTAAGAAATCTTAAACTGACATTAAAGTAACATAAATAAAATTCAAAAAGATGCATTTATCATTTAAATATACATGATTGAGTTTACAATTACTAATTTTTTTATGTAAATTTACTTTTAAAATGTAAATATCACAAGATGAATTGGAAACAAAGCGTTCAAAGTTTAACCACGTAAGACATAAAACTATTGTTATTTAAACAGTAAAAAAAAACAAATTTTAAATGTACACACCTCTTTAAAAGTTTCTATGGTAATCACCAATATACATCCAAGTACATAGAGAATTTACTATGTCTCAACCGCAATAAGCACAAAATGCTAATGATTACAATTTTATATATTGAATATATTTGGCGTTAATTTTATAGAAATTCATTCTACACAATTAAATGAAACTACGTAATGTAGTATTGTTTCCACTTTCTTTGTATAAAGGATGAGGAAACACAAGGAATACTTAGTAATATTAATAATCTAAAATATAGCGCACAGAAGTAATCCATATGCCTATTTGATTTCTTGATATTATAAAACGCATGAAGACTTCATTAGTTTTATGTATCCATTTAATCGATTTAAATTTAATATTGTCTTTTTTTATAAAATTGGATAATTAACATTTCATTTTCTCTCGTCCGTCTATTTTTACTTTAAATTTTGCTAAGGAATAAAGCATATTAATCAGTATAAACAATATTTGAATAGTATACATTGCAAATAACAAAACACTGCAAATATATACATGGGAATTGCAGATAATACAAATGATATAGCAATTTTTTTTAATAAATGTGATCCGTGAGGTATCAATTAAAAAAGAAAGCTATAAAATTTCCATAACAAATTTTTCTGAATTTTGTTCAACATAATTCTAGATATATTGTTGGAAATGTCAAAATTATGAAAAATAACTTTACTAGAAATTTGTCTAAATTTTACGTAATTGCAATGATCCTAAGCGATAGAACATAGTTTTCATTTATTGCGTCCTAAGAGATATAAATTTGAAGAGAACGCTCTAAGGCTTCTAAAACAAAACATTTTATTAAAATTCTATTTAAGATTATTCTAGAAATTTTATTGAAAATTTCAAAGTAATGAAAAATAACTTTACTAGAAATTTATCGAAAATATAGATGAATACTATGGCAATGTTCCTAAATCTCTTTTTTTTTTAATTCCACATATTTTTCCACCCTAAAAAGAAATATTAAGCAACATATTTGCATGATGAAAAATAATAGTAGTGTTTATATAAACTTTTATGGAAATACTGCATTAATTTAAAATTTAAATGTGCCTAAATGTATACGAAAAATTCTAAAGCAAATTCAACAACCACTTAATAAGTGTAATTCCATTATTAGTTTTGAAAACGAAGATTTATACTTGATGGTCTGAAATATAATTTTGGATGGTAAATTTGTTTACATCAATAATTAAGTATGAAACACTAGTTAGTTACTCGCAAGGAAAGAATGGAACCGTCAATATTTTAATATTGTCATAAGGGCACAAATAAATTAAGTTGACATTATAATAATATGGAGAGAAAATTTTAGTGATAGACCAAAAGTAAATATCGGTGCGCAGTATGATTAGTTTCTACAATTATTAATAAATTTATTCAACGTTTAGTGATAAATGAGAATGAGTGTACCAATAGTATTTTTCTGACTTTTAAACTATAAACCCAAATCGGCTTATGCATTGTGTTAAACTGTGCTTCAACATTCTTCTACTTTATAAAAATATGTAATTGTTTTACATTACGTTGATTCATTTTAAAATTTACAGCCCTTAAAATATTTACATATATATACATAGTATCTATGATTAGTTTCAATCTTCATCATGTTCCCAACACTGCTACGAAATTTTTTCCGCCAACTTTGTCTTTTCATAATACATACCATAACACGGAAACTACAGTTGACCACTATCACACGATTCCTAAATTCGAGGAGCCATTTTCGAAATTTTTCGGCACGTACGATCTACAGACTCAGATGTCTGCGTCGCTTTTCCACTTTTCCACCGACGAAACTCAATTTGGCGTCGTCAAAGACAATGGTCGTCGTCGAGGCGCAAATGTAATTTGCCACCGCGTCTGTAAGTGGCTGAAGTTGGCAGCCACGCCTTGACTTCCATTCCTCGCACTGCCATAATACTATAATATTTTCTGAAATATGTCGAATGAGAATTTTAGTATTTCAATATTTGAATTTAGCTTATAGTCACGTCTCGTCTTTATTTTCAGCCATAGGTTTTCATGTCTTGCCGTTTCAATTCTAATATTGGTCCATCTTTACTTAAGCAAAAACATTGATGATAGAAAGTAATACCACTCAGCTCTACAATACTTATCTTCATACTAATATATCAATACTTGACTTGCTTGACATAGTTTTTTTGTTTCCTCCGACTTAAGGATTTTTAACATTTTCTATGAATTGAATCGAATTCGACTTTATTCCTGTATCTATTTCGCTTTTCTGCATATCTTTTATTGATGACTCACAGATCATTCATATCATAGATTAATATAATTTTCATAGACTTTAATAAATTATACACGTCAATTAATTTACTTTATAATATTATATTTTCGTATTACACACCCCGCAGGTGTGTGCTTTCTTTATAACTACCGTGGCACACTGGAGTTTTTAACTAGGGTAATTTAGCTCAAATAATTTTGCAAGTAAGTAAGTTTTAATATAGCTTTTAATTAGAGATTACATCTTAAAAAGGCATGTAATTTTTTAATTTTTCTTTTAAATTGATGAGGACACGCTACAAGTAGCAAGTATTGATTGATTATTTTCCCATCGATTGGTTTATTATCAGAATATAAGCTTATTGATTTTCACAATCATTTACGAAACGGAATAATTTTTATGAACAATTTTCCACAAAAACACTTTTTTTATGCACGACGATTGTTTCCGTTTTGCTCAAATTTTCTAACCGTTTCTTTTTGCTCCCTACTACATTTGATTTTTAACTTACAATTCTTTATATTATAAACGATGTAATGGAATATATGCAATTTGGCTTTAATAACAACTTTATTTTATTGCTAACATATTATTGTGATCAGGCGTTGTGCTCGTGTGTTTACGAACACTTGATAAAACAGTACAGTTAGTTATATCTGTAATTTACAAATATTTTCCAAAACCCAAAATCGGTGGAATAGAAATTAAATATGGAAAACATAATCAACCATTATGAATATAGATATTTTTTGTTTATTTGTACATGCGTAAAGGAAAACTGCTAGATAGATTTTGTTTAAAGTTTACGTATTTTATGTTTTAAAATACTAAATATACCTTGCATAAGTTAAGAAATATTACCTCTTTCTTTCTTTTGCCCATATCGTACAAAAACTGCCAAACAAATTTATAATTTTTTTTATTGATATATAACTTAATGTCTGGAAAAAAATAAAAGTTGTTTCTTCCAAGCACATACGATCTAGACGTATTGTTGTATCTAGATATAGATAAATTTCTTTTAAAATATATAATTACAACATTAAACAAATTATTAAATATCAGCCGAAATAAAAAAATTAATTTCAACTTTCTCTTTAATGTAAAAAGCCGCTGAAGTAAGGATAAAACTCACACGAGGATTCCATATGAACTTATACACATAGAAAAGTTTAAATATTTAAGGATACAAAGTGTTTCTATTGAAATATTTACTAATGATAATATCATTTTTCATCTTGTGAAAAATAATAATATAATTAATAAATATTTCCTAACATATCTTTCATAAACGTAACAATATCGCACTTTTCTCTAAACGTATAAAATTGAGAGTAGTTGATATAATTCTGTAAAAAAAATCACATTAGATTCATTTATTTTATATTTATCAGAAATAAAAATATGAAAAACAAGCACGTACTATGAGATGTTCATATATACTTAAAACTTATAGTATGCATTGCTGTATATTTTAAGTACATATTTGAAAGAAATAACGTAATATAAAATAAGTAGCATAATATTTATATAAACATATAAATTTTCAAGGTGTTCCGGTAAATTTTTGGTAATTTTTTTTATTTAGATTTTAGCAGCGTGGAGATAAAGGGACATTCATATTACTGGCAACATTTTTATCAATATCCCTTATGGGGAGGAGGTCTCATTTCTAGGGACATTTTTTATATAATTTTGTTAAAAAAGTATTTTGGTGTTCTTAAAACTTGCTTTTTCAGTGGATATTCCACGCGATATTCAAAACGAAAAAAAATCTCTTATGAACGAGCAGAACTCGTACTACAAGTTTCTCGTTAATATTTAGGAGTATAATTATTTTCAAGTTTCTACGTCTACGTTTTACGTCATACAGAGTTTATGATAATGAGTTATTACAGACGGAGCGACAAACACATTAATTAACTTATAAGGGTTTCATTTTTCAGTTTGGGATACAGAGCCCTAAATGAACTCGATTACATTAGTTAGCATTTCAAAAATTTTCACGTGTAAATATTTCAGTATCAGCTATTGAAATATATGCGGATTTGCATGATTTGTTGTACCTCCTGAAAGCCCCTTTGATTCATAAAAAAAGATCTGTAGACCTTTTTAGCATTATCTCTGGAACTACCTTTTTTAAATTCTTAAGTTAATAGTATTGAAATTTTCTAAACCGATCTTTTATTATTAATATCAACGAAATAAATTAAATTTCGAGTACTTCACTGTTGAAATGCCACTATGCTATAATTCAGGTTTATGTATCAAACGCTTTCCGAGAAATACAGCTGTGATAGATAAATAAATAGACGAACACGTGAATGATCTATTGTTTCCTTTTTGGCTGCTTAACGTGAAAAATAAATAAAATGCCTTAAACCAATTAAATTTTATATTAAGCTCCAATATCTTTTAAATTTATTTCATGAAAAATGAATTCATTAAAAAGTACATGATCTCAGGAACGTTCCATTTTTCCTGTCACTATATATTCGGAAACACAAAAGAAAGCTTACAAAAACAAATACTAAAGCGGTATTATAACTGTTTAGGTTGTCAAGATTTACCGAATTTAATCAAACTAGAGAAAATGTCAATTTTGAAAATTTCAAATTCAATTGCAAACTCTGAATCCACAAATATTCCGAGCCAGATAAAGAAACTAACCAAGTGCACGTCGGAAAATACAAAAGTAGATTATTTACATACCTAAATCTCTCAAAATGTTTAATGGGAATCAAATATAATAATTTCAATAAACTATTGTGCTGAGAACGCCGGTATCGAGATTTTTTTAGATTTTGCAAATCCATGTCTAAAAAAAAGTGAAGAAATCACAAACAACACATTAGTTTAAGCTTAATATAATGCAGACTAAGTTTAAACTTCAATGTTGTTCTTAATGATTAATTAATGGATGGTTTTATGTACAGATATAAAAATATTTTTCGCAGAAAATGATTATACATAAATGGGGCGAACAGAATTCTTTTCCAAATTTCAACACATATTTAAGAACATTAAATATCAACATAGGGTATCAATTAACACTAACCAGAAGCATCTTATTACAATATATCACGCAATAGGTTTTAAACTGTAAAAATTGAAATGCTGTGATAGTCGGATGGATATAAAAAAGTTATATTGGTTCGATTATATTGATTATATTGATTCGATTTCATAATAAGATTTTAAAAACACGTGTATTCATCTCACAAACTATATACAGTTACAGTCTGTCTAATCACATAATATAGAGTTTTACCCTCAATATTTTTGAGTCTTGCCAATCTTGAATGAAGTAATTTTGTTAACATACAAAACATATTTCTATTTACCTGAAGTATATGTTTACAAAATTTCATTCATGTAGATCTAAAACTGTAGAAATACGAGGGTGTGACAGACAGACCTACATAAAATCGATAAAACGAAATTACAAGAGTTTTGTGCTTACGAAGACTTTCACGAAACCCTAAAAACTAATTTCTGTCAAATAAATTTAACCTTGTCTTTAAGGATTTCAAGTTACCTAGCTATATTTCTTCTTTCAAACGTTATCGGCTAACAGCTAAATGGACGTAAACTCAGTTCAGTTTGTGTATATTCCACTCAAAGTACCGATGTGAAAATAAGTCAAGTTCTAATCGGAGTATTTACTCAAATATTTGGAATTTAAATCTTTGCCAAAATTAATTTTCCGTACCAATCTTTTAATTAAAAATTTTGTGAAGACAGAGTAAAACAGGTTTGTAATTTAATACTGAGGCTTGAACTTGAAATTTGTGTACACTTAATAGATACTCTAAAGTTTCAACCCCTTAAGAAGTATTCATCGCAATCTACTAAGTAAAAAAGTCCTACAATTTTTATTCGATTGGCAAGTTTTGGAGTCCATACTATATGGACTCCAAATATATACCGGAAAAATTCGGATTGTGCAATTTGTTTTTTCTCATAACAAAAGAAAATATTAGCGCTGGTGGTTTGTTTTTATTGAGATATATAGAACGTCAAAAGTAAAAATACACAGAAAAAATTCGGATTACAGAATTTGTTTTTCCCATAACAACAGAAAATGTTAGCGCTGGTGTTTAGTTTTCATTGAGGTAAATTGTACAGTCTAAAGTCAAAAGTGTACATATGCAACTTAACATTATTATATATACATCGTATATTTTTCCTTACCATGAGGCTGATTCGAGATTTTAGACTTAAAATATTTCTAAAAAAACCCTTTCCAATTCCGCCACGATTGCTTTCAAAGTGTAGTTCAAAAAAATGTCAATATTTTATTACGAAATCACTCCAATATATTTATAATGTCAAATCGTGCTATTTTCAGAAAAATAAACTTTAAAAACACACCAAAATGATAGCATAGACAAGATCAGTTGATAGTTTACAGAATATTAATTTAACGTTTTTCTCACAATTTTCATTACAGCTGTGATCCGTCACATCATTCCGAATAGGAAAAAGTCAGAAAATAATTCCATTCACATATATTTATGAAAACCTTTCATTTCTTCTTCCTTTTTAACATTCAGAATAATGGACGGAATTGTAAAAATATGTTGATGTTGTAAAAATATGTTGCAAGTATATATTTTGCAGGTATAATCAATACAATGACCATACCATACTAGAGATATAATTTATTCCATACATATTTGCCATAACACTGCCAAACACTACAAACAAATTCATTGCGTATTGCATAAAATTCGTTATTTCCAGCATCATTTTAACCGCACTGTAAACGCAATATCCATTACGAGAATTATGCTTTATTATTACGAAATCTTTTATTTCAGCATAAAAATATTATTATCATATGAATTTTATAAGACGAAAATAAATATGAAAAATACATTTGATAGAGACAATATATTCATTCTACATTATAAAGGCGTTTTTTAATTAACTGAAATCGTTATTGAGTTTCAAACTTTACTTAGAACTTTAACGGGTGTTCACCACAAAATTTTATATTTTTTTCCACGTGAAACATGTGGTCGTGAAGTCTCAATTTATTCAATACCGAGATAATAGATACAATAGGATATTATCTATAATAATCCTTTGGCATATTCAAGTTTGGAGCAGATCGTACGGTACGAAACATTTTTTTTAAAATATATTTTAGAATAATTCCGCTTATACTCACCTATGACGGCAAACATATATTTAGTTTCTTTTCTTTGACCGTATCCACTTGTCGCTCTTATAAAAAGGTAGGGCCCGTAAGAGCTGAATCTTTTATATTCTCTAATCGTCCTATACTTTGTTGATATTTTGTACGCAAAAATATTTCTAGATCTTATAAATACAATAATACACACATACAATAACACAGAAATTGTCGCATATCTTATTAATTTTTTACCTACGAAAATAGTCCTATAACTTCTCGATCTTATGCAAACAATATCCGTCATGTTTTATCAATCTATAGTATAAAATAATCTCTCGGTGACCTTTTACACACAATACTCGTCCCGTATCGAATCGATCTTTTCATGCAATTTTGATAGCAACAAACATATTGAAATACAATTAATATACGAATCTCATTTCTATATATTCAGTTGCAACCTGTTTAAGGAAACATAATTAGAAATAATCTAAAGGGACTACATTTATTTGAAACTATATAAATATTTAAATTCTAAATTATTTATTTTTTGTTAACAATAAAATATTCTTTATGCTTTTTTGAACGGAATTCTAAAAAGAGACCTAAATTTTGAATATGCTTAGAAAAAATATATATATTATCCCACGTAACTTAAAAGCCCTTGGCTTTAGTAAAGAATCTTTGTGTCTCAGTATTTATATCATTCTTCACAAAAATAGCTACGCATTTTGGATTAACTTTGCGAACAGTTATCATGTAGGAAACATATAATTTTAAATCGACTTTAGTTTTTATTCATCATGCAACCAATAATCACATAAACCAAAATATTTATTTCAAGCATTATTTCATTGAAAGTTTTATCATAAATTATTTTCATTTTCAAATTATTGAGAAGTGTAGAGCTCCAACTTTTTATCACTTCGAAAAGAATACATAGTTCATGCTTATAAGATGACTCCGATGACTGCTTTAAACTTTGCCTTTTTTTTGCCTGGAAACTTTGCTTATAATGGTGGAGCAGGGCAAATATTTAAAGTTAATATCCTTTTTTATATTGGTTGATATTACTTAATGTTTTAAAATCTTTTTTTATCAAAACTTACACTAACTTCTATTTATTTTCAAATTAAAATTGCATAGTACTTTTGTAAAGAACTTTTTTAAATAATACGTTTATTATTGCTATTATCTGTGAATTAACCTTAGGAATTTATTAATACTATCAATTTTATAGTACGTAAATTTATAGTTGCTTTAAAATAGTAGATTAAATAGATACGACAGGCGCTGTATAATTGGAGAGAATAAAATAACCTAGAACATTATTTTTAAAACTTTCAATTCAAAGAAAAAATGATTAGAGTCGATTAAATCCAAAATACATCTGCCATATAAAATTTGGATACGCAGTCCATATTGAAGTTACTTGAGCCATATCTGAAATAAATTGGCGAAGATTCAATTGACAAAAGCAAAAGTTTATTTCGAATCTTTGATGATACGGTAAAAATGATCGGAATAAATACGAAAAAATTAATCCTTTCCAAATTCACCGCACCGTAAATTGCAAACAGTTAATAAAATATAGTGTAGACAATTTTTTTCATAATATAATTTAAACTATTAAACTATTTCATCGTAATATCAATATTTCACAAGATTAGTTTTCATAAAGTTTAGATATTAATTGATACAAAACTAACTTCGGAAATTGCTCAAAATGTGAGTTTCAATAAAAATGTCAAATAAATTACGTAATTAATTTTAAAAAAGTTAAATTTTGCAAGATAAATTTCGTTGTTTCATACTTATTATGTAATGCGTATAGTGCCAAGGTTTTCACTAAACTATACTCACAAAACGATGAACTGAGAAACCTGCTCCGAATCATAAAAATTCACTATATTTGGTGTCCTAAGCCAAACAAAATTACGCACTTAAGTTGTTTTTGTGTAATTATGTTTATGTATATTGCTGAAATAAACATATATTGCCTGTTCAATTTCTTTCTATCTTATTCCAGTAATTTATCCGGCACTTCTTATCTCGACCCAGCAAATAGACTCAATAAAGTTCCTCTAGGAAATTCAAAGAAATGTTAGATAGTATTTATAAGATTTACTCTATACGTTGAGAGAAAAATATATTATTTAACTGCAAGATGTTTCAAAGGAATCTTTAAAATTACTTCCTCCGTATTATGAAAGCCAATGGATAATTATTTTGATTCGTCATGAACGCTGGCAGATAGTCTTAACAGATTTTAATAATGCGTATTTTTTTACTGTTATCACAGTTTGTAAAATATAATAAAGCCTCAGATTAAATTTTACATAAAATTAAAGTTTTCTCTATTCCTTAAGGGATTAACTTTTGTTTATTGCTTAATACATTTTATTATCTTTCAGTAACTATTGCTATCGGTTCCTCTGCTTTTGACATCTGAATCGTATCAAATTGATATCAAATTTTTGAAAATGTTAATCATCTGGTGTAAAAACTATGATTAGTGTTGCTTTTTCTTCATTAACTAATTTACTTCCATCAACATCTGATATAAAATTTCCATAGGACATTTTTTCTGCTAAAAGTTGAATCTGAGACCAAAAAACTTTAGGTTTATTGATATAATGCCGATTTTTTAAAAATTCCACGTAATCCATTTTTATTTGGTATAAACACTGCTCATAGTAACTTATTGACTCACTGGTTCACTCTAATTAATATCATTGTCGACAAATACTAGTTATCCGTGATCTTGGTACTGTTTTATTTAGTTTTTATTTTTTTTTATTCTTTAAGCATTAAATGTCGACAAAACACCTACTACCACAAGATCCAGAGACTGTAGTGTGTGAATACCACTATATTATTCTGATAATCTTGTTTGCTTCAAGGTTGGACCGATTTTCAAATCTAAGGATTAAAAAAAATACTACCTTTAGGTGCATATTTTTTCATAGTTGCCTTAGTAAATGAAAATCTCTCAACGAAGTAGAATGAAGGCAATGATTGTTACACCATATGGTTTATTTTTATTAAAAAGTTATTATGCACCCTATGTTATCAAATATTATTTATTTTAAACAAAACTTTATACTTCCTTTACTTCCTATCTGTTACCATAATTCGTAATTTTTAAAAAAAATTCTATCCATCACTTCTTTCATTTCTTAATATTTTTTCATACTCTTTTATTATTAAATAAATGGATATTGAATATATTTGGCGTTAATCTTTGCTAATATCCCACCTGAAGATGTTGTAATACAACGAAACCTAGGTCGTGGTAAAGAAATTAAAGAAAGTAGAAATAATACTACATCACATATTTTCATTTGGTTGTGAATAAATGGACTTGGTATAGTTATTCGAATATCGCACAAATAGTTAATGTTCCTTAAATTTCTTAATTTTCTTACTGAACTAAATTAGTGGTTCTGAAACCATGAAGGCTACCACATTTTATCTTTACTTTTTTAATTTTTTTTATTTTCGTTATATTTTACATTTACTAAATTTTAGAATTTAATTTTTTTAATTTTTTTCTGAAGATTTTCTAATTAACTATTCCTCAAGGCTAATCTAGCTTAGAATGTAACATATAAACAATACATTAATAGTTTAATACTCATTCATTCCTTCCAATAAATGAACGACCCCGCCAACAATTTGCTCGTGCGACCAAACTGATCTTTACACAATGGTCGTTTCAAGGTTTAACATTTCTCAATATAAAAATGTTGGTTTCCAATAGTTTTAAATATTTTCTATAACAATAACTTTTTGCCCGGAAATCTGAAGCTATGACAGTCAACGAGTAAACTACGCAAATGACTGCTTTCCAAGATTTGATTTCACTTCAGTCATGACAATCTATTCTCTCTAAGGTAATTAAATTTTTTGGCAGAATTAATTTAAATCATTCACCTTATACACAAATATAATTGGAACTGTCTTTGAAAAAATTAAATATAAAAAATAATTGTTTCAATTAATTATAAAATACAGTGAATTGAACTACTTTGTCAATTATGTAATGTACTAAATGTGTTATATACAGTCCAAATATTATACATTGATTTCTGTACATAAGAAAATGAGCGCACTTATTTGTTCTGGTAATGAGAAAACACGTTTTCAATCATACTAATTTATTTAGATATTACTTTTATTATTACATATTATCTCTTCGCTTACGATCTATTATTTCTTTTAGTAGCAAGTTTGTTCCATAACAGAACATCATTATGCAATGTTTTCAGATTTTTCTTTCAATAATTTTTTTAAAAACCTGTTTTTCTCAGTGTTTTTATAATAAGCGAGTAGAAATAATATTAAATAATTTAAAGAGACACAGTATTTCCAATAAATGTTCTATATATATTAAAATTTGGCAACGTAAATGAAAATTGTAAGATCTATGGTCAGATTATGAGGAAAACAGGTTTAGCGGCTGTTTTCTTTATGATTTTTGGTTCAGTATTTGTGGAAATGAATGCTCTATTTCCGCATATTTTTAGAATGTATTTTATGTAAAAATATTTATGCATTGCTCGTAACGAACCTTTTGAAATTATTTAGCACTTGGCATAAATATTAAATCTCTTTCTTTAAAACTCTTTAGTTGTTGTATCCATGTTACTAAAAAGTTAGTAAAAACTAAATTTTTAGGTTAATAAGATTTTTTAGTAATCATCAAGTTTTGATGTCGTATATTTTCTGAGAAAATCGTTCGTGACAAATAAATTGACATACAGAAAAGGGAAGGGTCTTGTATGGATTCGGTTTTTTGGTTTAAACTAAAGAATACAAAAAACAGTAAATCTGTAAAAAAAAGTGAATAGTAATATTGTGTAAAATATTTGCGTTGAAAGGTTATAATTAATATCTTACTCATCTTAAAATGATATTAAAAATGTCCAAATTAATAAACTACCAGACAAATCTCTAAACGTTCGCTTATTAACCATTATTACATAATAACCGTCTATGAGAGACTGGCCACCGGCGTGCTGATGCCTAAGCCGTCAATTCAACATTCAGCAGTTAGTAGTTAGAACTTAACGTTGATCAACGTTAATGCGCTAACAAAACAATGTGCTCTAATGTGAAAAATGCTCTAATGTGCATTAATATAATTAGGCCACCGTTTATTAACTGTAAGTGTTGATTAACTGTTAACACATATTTTTGTCAACAGCATTGATCGTTGACACACATTAATGTTGAACAAAGAGCAAAGAACTGTACCGATGAAACTTGAACTGGTGTGTAATTAAAAATAAAATCAGGAAAGTATACATAAAGTCCATACCAATCGTATGTTAATAAAACCTGAACTTTTTTTACATTGTATTAACATGAAAATAAATTAAGAAAAGTCAAAAAATATAAAATTTATCAGAACATTTAAATGTTAAAAATTTTCGACAGTATTTATTTTTATGGTAAAAAATTAAAGAAAGTAGAAATAATAGTACATCACGTAGTTTCATTTAAATGTAAATTTTTGTATTAAAACTCTTCTAAAAAACGTCTAATATTGCTGGATTTAAATATGTCTCTCTTCATTTCAGTAAAATTCATTATGTATTATTCTCATAAAACCTTCTCTGAAATTCCCATGGAGGGTGCTTCTTCTAGTGTTTCTGGTTATTGGTAGCAAATTTCCTATAAGTTGCATTTTTTATCTTAATATGGTATATATAAATATTACTTATTTCGGCTGCTACTGAAACCCATACTGGTCTTTGTTTGTCTCCTATGTAATGAATTTAAAAAATTCATTCTAAAAGGCTTGATTTTTTATAAGTGCATCATGTAATTTTAACTATCTAGATATTGTTCCGGGATTGTATACCTAAATTGACTGATATTACAGTCTTCACTCGCCCCTATTATAAACCCAAAATTTAACTTCTCCTTTGTAGTATATAACAGTTGTATAAATATTGTTTTATAATGCACTTATTATAATCATCTCTCATAATATTGGGAATGACGAAATGTAACTGTATTGTTTTGCTCTGAAAAGAGAGGAGGTCTATATTAATCACTGTTTACAAACATTTAATATATTGACTTTATGAAACAAAAAGCATCATTAAAATTTTGTTGGACATAGAGTATATCGAAGGTTTTTAATGCAGTGTGCCGGACTTTATACGTATATATCTATACACGCACACACATCCATACGTACATACATATGCACACACACACACCCACACACACACCCACACACACCCACACACACACCCACACACACACACACACCCACACACACACACACACACCCACACACACACCCACACACACACCCACACACACACCCACACATACACCCACACACACACCCACACACACACACACACACACACACACACACAGACCCACACACACACACACCCGCACACACATCCACACACACATCCACACACACACCCACACACCCACACACACACCCACACACACACCCACACACACACCCACACACACACCCACACACACACACCCACACCCACATACACCCACACACACACACACACACACACCCACACACACACCCACATACACACCCACACACACACACCCACACACACACGCCCACACACACACACACACCCACACACCCACACACACACCCACACACCCACACACACACACACACACACCCACACACCCACACACACACCCACACACCCACACACACACACACACACACACACACACACACATATGTATATATACATATATATATATATAAATACACATACATATATACATACTATGTATATATGTATATGAAAAAAATTTCATCACTTCAAACACTGGTCCCATTAATCAAGTGAAATATGATAATTTTTTCGACTAGTCGCCTGGTTTATAAATTAATTGAAGTTTAAATTTTGTATGAAATCACGTTTAATTTAATACCCTATAATCTTTACACTAAATACCAGTTTGGCAACGTGTTCGCCTGTGGCAAACTTTGCAAACTGTCAAGTGTCAAAATGAAATGTCGCTTATCCATTCCAAAAAAAAATAGGTTTTTAAACAAGCATATATAATATTTAAAAGACAAATAATTTTGTTTTAGAATGTATTTAGTATTTACACGTACCTATATTTATGTTCCGTTCCCGTGTTAAAAGCCTTCCCCGTACTGACCACACTTTCGCATCCGATTACAATAATTTTAAGTTAAATTATCTACGTTGTGCATCTGGTATTTTTTTGCTTCCTTTTAAAATGAGTTAGCGCATTTTGTTCCATGTTTAACGATATTGTTGGAGAAGTATCAACTGATTTGAATGACGGGTTATTGTCTGGTATTGAATTGATCATAACAAGACTTGATTGTCGGATAATGTTCGATGTATTAGGGCTATTACAATGTCATTTGGCTTACTAATAACATGTTTCACAAGCACTAAAAAATGAAATAATATTAGTAATTTTAATCACTCGATATCACAAATAAGAAATCATTTAACAGAATAAAATGGCATTAAACCAATCAACTATTATGTCAAATTAGACTTTTAAAAATATCTAGCCAGAAGAAATTAGTTAGGGTTGCCATAATAAATAAAAAATAATCCATAAAAATTGTATTTAATATAAGCAATTAAAATAAAATTATTTTATTAATGAGAAGTCAATAGTAATTTATCTAAACGACAAATGAAAAAATTACGTATTAATAGTTTTCCGACAAGTTTATTTTGAAAATCGATAATATTTTTTTTTTATTTTAATATTTGAAGGAATAATGAGTGGATGTTAAAGATATTTAATGACAATAATTTTTATTTACGAAATGTAAACAAAGTTGACCTTGAAATTAATTTTGTTATCCTTTCCTTTTTTTATCCTTTTTATGTAAAGCTAAGCAAATGAAAGAGACCATTAGATAAGTCAAATTCACTGTCGATCGCTAAGAAGATTAATCATGAAATATTGACCTGACCCTATTGTTCTCGTTAGGAAGAATTCAAGAGAATATATTACAAAACCAAAGTCCAGCATACGTAACAATGTTATTCGTCGAGATTGCTGTATCTTAGATCTTGTACAGGAAGATTAAATCCTGTAGTAAAGGAGGAGCACCAACGTAGCCATCAACAACAGAGCCGTAAATAACCCCTAAATCCGTTCACCGACTTTAAAAGAGATTGTTTCCAATCTAGAGGAGGGAGGAGGTAGCATATACCATGTTGTGAACTATGCTTAACGGCAACAGTTTCTTGCAATGCCAAACGCAGCAAATCGGAGGAAAACACAAATCCAAACGAATTAACAGAAGTCACGATATATTAAACGAATTTGCGAAAATCCGAACTCGTGGTAGAATTTATATTTAAATACGACAATTGACCACATTGATGATCATACAAAAACCACCGACAATCCCCACATATAAGATAATAGAGCAGATCGAAGGAGAACGTGACACCAGATCACGGTAAATAATAAGATGACGGTATATATGATCATGGTATAAAACCACTCGAAAACAGCACTGAAAGAGCATTACATGGTTGTAGTCAGTAGAATCATGTCTAGGTTGTAGCTGCACTTGTAATTAACGTTAATAATGTATGTTAGTATTTTTTCCACTTTTCATGCATTACTACATTAATTTTTGTTCATCGCACTAAAGAATAATTTCCTTTCTTTCTAATATTAGACGTTATTAACCAATAACTTTATCACCATTTTCCTTTAAGTAAGAAGATAATATTAGTATTTATATTCTTCTTCAAAGCATAAAAGTATTTATGACCTTATTAGAAATATTATATTATCACTGCCTATCTCAATCCATTCCAGTAAAACAAGGAACTTGGTTCCTTTTTGTTTCTATCGCTTTTATGTAATAGTAGTCATTAAAAAAATAGTAGTCATTAAGAGATAAACTCTTGACTTAATTATTATTCTCAAAGTTTGCTGTTTATCTTGTGCAATATTATAAACCTATCAAATACATAAGTGCATATTGTAATCTTGTAATTAAAATTTCTCCCAGTAATCATTTTATAACTTCCTTATTATAATTTTCCATATGCATAGAAGATTTAATTAGTGTAATACAGTTCGTTATCGAAGATTTTTCTTTTTAATTTATTTTGATGCAGTTTTAGCGGGTTAGTTGGTTTCACTTTAACTAATACTGTAATATTTGCGACTGGAAATTAACCATAATATTAAAATGCAATATAAACTAATTTTTTTTCAGATTCTAATTTTTTTTAATTATTTTGACGTAACTCTATTGGTTTCCAAATCTAACATTTGATTTCTTTTCACAACGGTAAGTAAAACGCACGTTAATTAGTTAAAGTGTACTTTTCCTACAATTAATAAAGCAATAAATAGAAGTGAAAAATTATCAAGACTCACCAATGTTAAAGAGAGCTATTTCACTCTCTTTAACTTTATTAACTTTAATTATCATTTTTTGTGGCATGAATTAAGTAACTTTTGTGTGAAACTGTAACTTAAATAATAGAAGTTAACATAAATTAACTGTAAAATTGTAATATTTATTGAATTATTTACTACTTTAAAATAAAATATGAGTTACTACACCAAATACAAAAATTTTTAATTACAAAAATCACTTTATTGGTTAAAATGTGATCGAAGAGAGAAACGTAGTCAGAACGTAATATACTCGTACGTCGTTCTGAGTAGATTAGAAAGAGGGCAGCTTTATATTAAATAATATTTAATATTATAATATAAAACTGCAAGAAATGAAAATAAAATATTTAAAAGTTTGCATGAAAGCATTAAATACGATAAAAGTGAACTTTAGTAAATGGAAGTGTGAAGATCAAATATATTTCAAAACACGCAACGACGAATATTATATATTTGAAAACATATTTTTTTCTAGTATTACATACAAATTGTAATCCAATGTGTTTAATAGCATTACGAGGATTATACTTGATGGTGAAAATGCATGTTTGAATATTCAATACAAACAAGATTAATCTGAAAATTATTAGTTTGTTTCGCTATTATTCAAAATAATGCAATTTGACATTGTAAAATTTTCCTACTGTGAAAACAAAAGAGATGTATTGAGAAAAGAGAGTTGGGACAATTAGTGGGCACTACCTATACATAAAAAATTATGGAACAAATAGAGAAATTGATACTTGAAATGAAAGAGGACGTACAGTAAATTGCAGCTAAATGTAAAGTTATTTTACATACTTCGAAGAAAAGATTACCACCAATACAAATAGTAATGAAACAAAAAATACGAACAAATTAAAAGCGAGTTAGTCACAATGTACTCATTAATAGAAAAAGAGGAAAAGATATCAGATGAAATGGAGAAAAATTCAGTAAAGGGAAATCTTGTTTTTTTGTTGTAAGGGAAGGGGAAAATATATATTCTTAATTACAGGAGAAAGTCTTGAATATCATTGCGGACACTTTAAAAATTACTGTCCCGAAATTGGAAGTAGAAACCGTAAGGAAATTGGGTAAACAGGTAAATAACAGATCCACACCGTTTGCTTTGAATACGCTTGGAATTACGATTGATATATTAAAATATAAAACGTTGCTTCAAGATACAATGTTTTCATTAGACAAGAATTTTCGTCAAAGATTCTGAAAATTAGGAAATAATTAAAAATACAACACAAACTGGAAACAGGCTGGGTAAATGAAGAATTTATAGGTTATGATAAACTCATAATAACAGGAAATAATAGAAAATCTGATAGTAAAAAGCCATCAACATCTCTGCCTAACACAAGCTTTAACACGAATTAAGAAATCTGTACAAATATTACAAAAAAAATGTAAGAAGCAATGACGAAAGCACGACACGCATGACATTTGGGAAGAAACCGGCACAAAATATCAAGGATTATAAAATATTACCATACAATTTAAATGCCTCCTCCATATAACTACTCATGAACACCCAAAATTCACATTCAAATGAGGGAAACAGTTATATAAATATTTGTATGTTAAACACTAGATTTTTAGCACACCAACTTAGAAAGACTGAATTGGTATAGGTGATAAAATTCATAAAATAGGATATTCTGCGACTTTCTGTAAAGAAATACTAACAAGCACAAAAACAATAGAAGAAAATAATATAAATTTTATATACTCAGGCAATACGAATAGATGTAATGGAGTGAGTCTTACGTTGAAAGACCATATTAAATCTCGTATTACTGAGTTTCAACCAATTTCAGACAGGGTTGTCAAATTACTTACCAACAAAAAACAAACCCATTAACCTCATTCAAGTTTATTTGTCTACGGAGAAATCTAAGGAAGAAAAAATACAATATTTCTACAATTGGCTTAGAATGGCTTTAGAGGATGCAAGAACGGGCACGATTATTATGGGTGTTTTCAACGCCAAAGATTGACAACTCTACAATACTCCTAAAGAAGAGAATCTTATGGACACTCGGAGACATTACTTCGAAAGAAGGAATAGAGCAACGTTTTGTATAAAATTCTGTTTGGAAAATAGAGTTAACATTATGAATTCTTACTTCAAAAAACACGATTCAAAAATGGACGGGGTGCCCACTAGACCATAGGACTTTTAATTAAATGAATTACTTCTTACCAAAAATAATAAATGAAGAATACAAGATATTACTACACTAAATAAATTTTACTCCACAGATCATAGAAACTTTCATGCTAAGTTCTCCATAAAAATGCAAAATAAAATGGAAATATTTTAAAAATAAAATATCTAGTTTCCGGACATAGGAAAAGTAATCATTAAAAAAATCATTTCATGAAACAAAGTAAACCTATACAAGTACAAGAAAGATACTCGAATTGAATTAAAATTATCAATGAAAGACTTTTATTCCTACCAAAAAAATCTGCAATAAGAAAACAAATATTAAATATTATATCAGATATTGCATCCTTGTAATCAGATTTTACAAGAAAATCGAGATAGAAAGAAATTTAAAAAAAAAAGCTGTTATTGAAAAAGAATTGAAAAATAGACAAAAACTATTGAAAAAATATAACATGAATCCCCTCATTGAACACATCTATAGGCCGAACTTCTATCCAGAGACAAGAGCTTGTGGGTGTTTCCTCAGAATTTTACAAGAGATTATACATCAATGCTTAGGCACGAATACGCTTATGTCATCTAAAAGTATGGAAACAAAAGAGAGGTTACTTTATTCAAAGAAACTGGAATAAATGAGGTTATAAACACGCTCAAATTGATTAAAAGAGGAATCTCAAATTACATTTTATAAACTCTAGCAGAACTGTACGAGAATTACTCCTATACTCATAAACACATTTAATAGAACCTTATTCTACGAAAAATTCCGACTGCTCAGAGATCTCCATCATAAAGATATTATGTAAGAAAAATGATCTAGGAAATATTAGTGTACTACAAACGACACACAAGTTATTTACATAGATGATATTAAGAAGAATAACACCCAATATTAATATTTGATCAACTAAGCCATCAAACTGGCTATCATCCGATGTACTCTACGACTGATTATATGTTCACTCAAACTAAAATTCTAGAAAAATATTCAGCATATGATACGGCATTATATATCGGATTTATTGATTACTCCAAGGCAATTGATTCTATAAAGCGTCCATCGTTATGGAAAGTTTAAAAAACACATCACAATTTTATTAAAGTAAAGTTGAAGAAGAAATATATAATAAAAGTAAAATTGTTTTAAATTTAAGAAACTAGGCAAATCCTTCATAATTGGTAAACTTATTTTTGGTCTTCAAAAACAAATCATACTTTTCATGCGACTACTATAAAAAAAAATACTTTTAAGCATTTGAATATCATGGAAAAGTAAGATTTACAATATAATTCCGTTCAATTAGCCTACATTATTATCGAAAGCAAATCGACTACAAACGGTATAAAAATTATTACATGCGAACCTTCTGAGCAAAAAATGTCGCACTTTTTTTTTTAAAATAAGTTTCGAAAGAGTATTATCCTCTTGAATTGTAAAAGAGAATTATTTTTCTTCGTTGAAATATCTTTGGTGAGCAAAGGTTTAAAAATAATCATATTATTCGTAAACTTGCAGGGCCAATAAGTCGTAATATGGAAAATTAATTGTCAACCCTCTTCAATCATAAATATTAATTTAAGATATTGTTACAGACAATAATATGTTAATATTATTGAATTATATGAAAAAGATAAATTGTAAGCAAGCGAATGGATATTTATAAATGTTCGTTCTCGTCAGATGCTCGGTTGTGTTACATGGTAGCCGCCGTGTCGCGTTCCTTCATAATTGTATTGAATATAGCGATTAATATAGTTTTTATTGGAAATGTAATTTTTAAATGCATAAATGAGATAAAATATTCGCTTATTGAATTAATAGTTGTATCAAAGAAATTAATCTGTATTTCATAATAGAAAAGGAAAAAAATACTTTCATAAACAAAATAACGTTGATAATAATGATTTATGGTTTATAGATGTGTAAATTAGATATTCATAATTTGCGTGAATATAATTTATGGTGATGAAATAAATTATTTATGAATGTTTCAGCTACTGACATTTGAAAATGTATTATGTACTTACACACATGCATAAACGTACACACGCATGCGCACACGCACGCACGCTCACAAGAAAGGGCGCGCACACACTCTCGCACGTACGCATGCACGCAGGCACGCACGTCCGCATGCACGTTCGCACGCACTCACACACGCTTCCGCATACAGGCACACACACATACCCACACACATGGACACGTACACACGCACGTACGCATACGCGCACACGCACATGCACACATATGTACATGCACACATACGCACATACATACGTACGCACGCATTCACACGCACACATGTACACGCGCACGTGCAAGTCAATCACACAATTCTTTTAGACCCCCAGTCAAAACATATATTGCGATGTACAACGTGATAACAAAAAATATTACTTTCAAAATCAGTAGAATACACACACCTTTATTAATATTACGCAATATGACCTTTATTATTAATACGGAATATAAATATGCGTATACATAAGATCTTTTTGAATCATTCGTTTACCAACTAGTTGACAAATAAAATGAGAGGGGTGCCAAAACAGTGATAGTCCCGAATAACTTCGTTTATAAAAAGCATTATTTTTGGCAAATAAAGTATACTTTCGTAACTATAGGTATCTAGTCTGAAAAGACACTGTAATATTCCATTCGATACAATCGTTTGTAATATTCGAAAAAGACGAAAAATGAAAAGAAAATTTAAACATTCAGTTAAAATCAACTTATATTTTGCTTATCAAAAATTAATGTTACTGTTTATCGTGGTATTTAAATGACATACTTCTAAAATACCTTGAAGTGGAACTGACCATTCAAAACTCGTGAACGTTGATAGAAGAATACAGATGGCAAATACACAATGTGGTAAAGAACTTAAAGGAAGTAGAAATAACACCATCACGTAGTTTCATTTAATTGTGAATATATTGTGTCTCAGTGAGCACCATATCTACCTTTACAGCTTATAATTCACTTGTAATTTTATTATATTCAAGGACTCCTTCCATTACTTCTGTGACATCTTTAATTATAGCGCGCATTTTAATAAAAATGTTTTCTCAAATATTTTTTGTCATTTTGTTATCAATTTTCATAAGATATCATATTTAGAAATTAATCAAATCTATTAATAAATTTAAAAATATATTTATTCTGTCAAAAAAGTTTCAAGAATTTCTAGAAAAAGCAAACATTACGACGGATTATAATTTTTTTTTATTCATCACATTATCACTTTAATCAAAATTAAAATTGCTAGTTTTCCTTTGCAAACATTTGCCACACCTCGTCCCTCCATAACATCCTCGAACCCTGACGTTGTTCTTTCTTTTGGAGTATATCTTGCAAAGCTAACTCTTGTTGCGCATATACGATTCCAGTTGTTACGCCGCGCAGAAGATGTTGTTTTATACTTTCATTTTTCGGTATGAACAAATCCAAAGTGTTGTCTTCCTTGACATACATTTGCGGCCATTCGCGGTGTGAGAGTTTAGTATTGTTTCTAAAAAGAATGAAGAATAGTTTAAAAAAATATTATTACTGCTATTTAAGCAAGAAAAGAATGAAGAAAAATTTTAAAAAATATTATTACTGCTATTTAATCAAGTAGTCATTAAAGATTTATATTTGTTAAAGCAATATTTTTAACTAAAAAAAAAATTAAAACATTTATTGAAAAAGAAAAGTAATCGGGGAAGACCGAGTTAATAACTCAGGTGTTATATTTATTGTACTAGTTTTATAATATTACAAACAAAAGTTTTATTTTACATGTCAGTTGTGTGCTAAAAACTCTGCAATCAAACACATCATCTCAATAATGAGATAATGTGTTTGATTTTATTATGTTAGAATTTAAAGTGCCAAACTCATTTTTTATACAAGAAGGGATAAGTTCATTACTATACTTTCTGTTTTTAACATATTTAAAGAATATGAATAATATTCCACTAATTTTAAACATGTCTCTTTACAAAGTGATGCAAAATCCGAAATATATGTAGGTACATTTCCTTCGTCAAAGTGAACACCAACAGGAAATTTTTCTTCAATTTTTTTTATTCCAAAAATTCCAGCATAAAGTTATATTAAATACTTCAAAATGCTTATGTATTTCTTTCAAATATACATTTTCTAATCTGATGGAAAGGGATGTCTTTGAAAGAAACAAAAGTCAGATATCAACTATTAATTCATTTGAATGGTATATATTTTACGTATCGTCGAGAATAATTCAGAACCTATACGTACGTGAAAAATTAAAAAAAGAGGAAGTCGTCAAATGGAAAAGCATAGTGACGTTTGGCCACTCGAAAAACTCGACCGTGTCACTGTCGCTCGTTTACTTCCGTAAGCTATTGTATTCTGACACACCGGTAGAAGTTTTGCTTCAACAAACGTTACCTTGATGAAGCACTTGATTTTTTATATTCTTCAATAAACAATATTTTTATCCATTGTATTTCTAATGAAAAGTATATTAGTAATACATCAGTACCACCATGTGCGTTGGTTAAATATAATATTAACTTCGATATTAAGGCTAAATCTCCTTATCCCATATACTATAAAAATACGGTTTTAGTTGTGATCGTAAAATATATGGGTTTTGATGCAAATAAGTAAATCAAGGCACGAAAGCCTTACAAAGCGCATGCATTCGGAATGTTGAATTAAATATGAAGTTGTATTCGAAAGCGTTTTATACGAACGTGAGACTCCCATACCGACAGCTTCCCATAATTATTATATACAACAGAATTTCTCATATGTGCGAAAGTTTTTGTTGACTATTTCAAATTCAGTTATTTTTTTTTAATAATAAGCTATTACCCGACCTTATAATAGCGGTACGAGTAACTATACTGCTATCATTCTCTCATCTCTGTTGCATATTCGAAGAGTGAATTATGCTGAAAAGAACTCGCATTAGAAACAAATATGTGATTGTGGTATAATCCCAACTACACCCTTTGTGCACAGTTATGAGATGGATGAAACTGCACTTGGGAGGGATTCGTCTGTGTTATGTCTCGGTGTAATTATGGATAATCGTTTATAATTATATCACGGAAAAGGGTCAGAAAACCTACAAGGTTTTAGGATTTATCTTGCTATATTTTCATGATAACGAATATTTCGTGATTTTGTTCAACATTTTGGTTCATAATATATATATATATATATATATATATATATATATATATATATATATATATATATTGTTTCCTGTAAATTTTACAGCATGAGCGGATAAATATCCCTTGAACACCGATGGGATTTCTTTCCACCATTCCACCCTCGACCTTAAGATTAGTAGCGTTTTATGCACATACTTCTTCTACGATAGGACGCAGTCATCATTTGATGCAAATGTTGTTACCATGAAAAATATAAACTTTATTTTTCCCAATTTTACCCATGTTCAAAAATTTTTTTGGTATGCTAAATGGACTAATTAAGAAATATACCCATTAATGGTAGTAAAAATTATTATAGCACAAAATACTCATATGCTTAAAATTGAACTAGTTAGAGATCTCTTTTTTCATTTTTATCAAAATTAAAGTTTTTATATGTTAGAGGAACTATTTACTGAAGCATCTACTTCCTTAGACTTATACTGGAATTATACTAGGTAACGAGTACGAAATCTTCATCTGTTATCTGTGACTTCGTTGGTGGGTTATACTAGAGGTTGTGCTACGTTATTAAGCACAAAAGTTAAAATTTATGTTACCATAAATTAAATTATTTTCGCATGGTTTCGTACATTCAAAAAAGGTATTACAGACCATTTGGAAAGTTCAACAGTGGAATAGCCTTTAAAGTGTTGATGTTATTTTTTAAATCCTCGAAATCGTATTCAATATCCTTATATTTGTCTACGGACATTTCGACCGGGCATTCTCCTTCCAAGTCGTCCAAATTTATTCCATGTAAATAGAAACCTCGGACTTCGAATTTCAATGCAAACCTGAAAATATAAAAAAAAAAATTTTGTCTAAATTTAAAAATATTAATGCTATTTAAAAAAAAGTTATATTATATATAGTCTCGATAGATAACTGAGTATTCTGTTAAAACAGTTTGTTAAAAAATGTTGCACGTTTAATTAACTTTTTTCCTATGATGTAGGAAGCAAACAAATCAAGTTCTGAACAAACTTCTTATGTTTTACAAATGACAGTGGTTTTTCTTCCTTTGTTTATGTTTGCAGTTATTTAATATTTTTTGCGTTAATATATCTTTCAAATGTTATTTATGAATTCAAATTTTATTTGAAAAGTAAATATCGCAATACGACAAAATGGTAAGTATAACGTAATTTTACTTTACTGCAAAAGTTTTCCGTATATGTCATTACACAATATTGTTACACATTCTATATTAAATTTGTAATTTTTCGAATAGATAAATCTGGAAATTTTAAATTAAAATAGGATAATCAATTTGGAGAAAACAATATATTAATTTAATGAAAAAACGCGCCTATATTCTATAGAACCCTACCGCACCCGCGTCTCCGCATAATTCGGGGGCTGCTCACTAAGTCGATATTAAGTAATCAAGTTGAACTGTTTTTTTTTTAATTATATAAAATAAACTAATACTTAGTCAAATTTAAGTTTTTATTAACTACTTTCACACTAACATTTTCCTCATTTTTACGACAATGGTTCAGCAATACTGTGACGGTTCCCAAGTATCATGGCGTTATCTAGTAATTTCGTTTACTTTTCCCGATACTTAAACTAGAGTCATGTTCATTTGTAGGCTTTACAAAATATTTTAAATATTTTGCTTATTATTGCAACTACTTGAGTTCTCTCTCTACGTGGCCCGCTGACTCTGAGATATCTTTAGCCTAAATAAAAATAACATAAAAATTTTAATTCAAAAAAATCTCGAACTCACGTGTTGCGAGCTTTCTGGTTATTACCTTATTTTGTGTATCAGAGTCCTGGGTGTTTCTAATACGATAACTCTCCTTCTTGTATATGAATGTACAAAAGGACTATGAGTGACACCATTCCAATACAATTTAAAAGAAGTATCATTATCCAAGAATGAGCACAACTGAAATGAATTCATCCAGTTATCTTCGTATAACAGCTGTGTGACCAATGTTCGAAACATTTGCATTTTCCAAAATATAAAAGAAAGGGAAATAATCTCTTTAATGCTATAAAAATTAATGTGAAAAGGGTTTAGTTTTACATTTGTCATTAAAAGATAAAAATGCTGTTTGTTATATAAATATATATATATATATATATATAGATATGTATATATATATATACATGTGTATATATATATATATATATATATATATATGTATATATATATATATATATAAATTTATACAAATATGAAAAAAAATAAAGAATATATAAGAAGAAAAATTAAATGAACCGACATTGGTCCTCCTCCAATATGAATGACGACTATATTCCGAAACTCCGAAGTAGATACTTTCGTCATTTGTTGATGTATCGATAGCCCTAAATTCGAAATAAATGAGGACCCTGTTCATTGGTATACCTAGAAGAATGAGTGTCCGAATTTGGTAGTCCTGAAAAAAAAGAAAAATAAATTTCAGCCCATTATGGACATACCACTGCGAAAACATTGGAGCAATGATATATATATATATATATATATATATATATATATATATATATATATATATATATGAAAGGTTTGTCTATCCGTAGCGCGAAGTCGGCAGTAACACTGGGAATCTAGAGAATTGTTTTAATCAAAATGATGTCAAAATTCAATCGTTAATTGGGGAAGTAATGAATATAATTTATGTGGGAGTGGAGTTGCAGACGAATGTACTTTTGTTAAATTTTCCGTAGTATTCAGATGCTCAAACACCTGATCAATAGATTATTTTTTATTAAGAATGTGAGTAGTTTAATACCGAGGGAAATTGCAGAATTTCATTCACATTCGATACTAGATGGCAAAATAAAAAGTTAAGCAAGTATTGGTTATGAGATTCTTATTTTTTAAATCAGATTGTAAGTTTTCAAATAGGAATGTTCCTTCTCTGAGTTACAAAGGGTGGAAAGTAAACGAAAATGAAAGTTAAATTAATAATATAGTCATTCTAACATATGCTTATATTTGAAACGATTTTGTTTTACATTATCGTATAATACTTCAGTGTCCCTAAAGAAAATTCAGTATTAGAAATAGATTTGCAATGATTAAGCATAGAACAAAGGAACCTGGGTCACGCATTTGATTTTTCTGATTAATCGGTACATGAAACCATATTATTGAATAATTTTTTTATCACATCCATTTGTTCATTCTTTTTGTGTTATGTTGTAATACAACAAAACTCACTTATACAATTTACTGCAAAACTCGGTGACCATCTTATATCGACTTAAAGCCATCTCGTTTGCTTCATTCGAATCTGATATTAGCGATTTTCTAGCTCATAATTGGTTACTTGCACTAAACTAAAAACGGATAGCGATGCCCTAGTCCAGTATACGGCGTAAATATCACATTCAAACATAACGTCAAATATTATATGTCTGATAATAAAAAAAAACAATATTTTCAATATCTTTTGTCAGAATAGTAACTAACCAAGGTTAATTTTGGGGAACGGAATTAGTACTGCAGCTTATTCTCAATTTCTTAAATACTAATTTGTAATTTGAAACTAAGAAATATTAGTCATAAATGCCTATTGTTATTTTGGCCGTCTACATACGGTTCGACTGAATGAAAATCTACTTAGAACTGCAAATCTACTTAGAAACACAAACCAGTATGTAACTCAAAACTTGATCGTTTTCTTTTTCACAAGCTCACGCATTATTCTATTTATCATGTCAACTTTTGGTATCATTCATCTAGCAAGTTCTTATGAATAAACAAAGATTAATGTTATTTTGAAAAAATATATGATTTTCATTTTTCTGTAAATGGCTACTAGATTTTCTAAAATAAAGCTTAATAGAATCTGTTTTTGCTGTATAAAATATTTTTAAACAATAATTGATTTGTTATGTAGTAAGTAACAAATCTGCAAACGAACATACCTTTACATTTATTATGTAGTATAATATAAGTTGAAAATTTGTAAAATATCCTTGTTAATTTTTTAAATCAAATTTCAAATTTAAATTTAGTATTTTTGACTGCAATATTGATAAAAGAGAACACCAAATACCAAGCAGTATTCGTCGTCTTTATCGCTGCCGTACAACGGGATGAGCGCCTTAATCCTACCACCGCTGTAAGACATATCTATTTGAAGAAAGTCCACATATTCGGCTATCCTTCGGAATTTATAAGCCATCAATAGTCTGTGGTTATAATTTAATACTTTTAAGCTTAAAAGAAACTCCCTTTTCCAAAGTTTATTGCAGAGGATCTGAAATAAACATTTCATTTTAAGAAAAGATGATCTTAATAGTAATAAAAATCAATATATCTTAATTCTATAAGAAAAATTAAGGACTTTATGTTGAAAATATTTAAAATATAAAGAAATAGGATATTCAATACCTACTATTACAGAAATGATTCAGGGTATACCTCTGGGAAGAAAACAGCAAAAAATTCAGGTAACTGAATACCTGATGTTATAAGTAAGCAATTTTACCTGATGTTATTTGGTTAATTAAATTTATTTCATTCCACGTTTTAAAAATCTATGATATATAATGAAGTCATAGTACAAAATGTTTGGTAAATGTGAAAAAAATTTGAAAGTTTCTAGAAATGTTTAGGGTTGT